>JANHGB010053556.1:129612-213556 GCA_026283785.1 Coracopsis vasa
GGAAGCAAGACCAGGACAAACTTCAGATCTTCCTTAATGTGCTTTTGTGCTTAACTAAAGACAAAGCAGCTGAAATACAAAGATGCGGTCTTAAGAACAAGACTGACAGGCATGCCCACGCAGTTGCCAGACCGTGGGTCACTTCATTAGAATAGGGCAGAGGGAAAGAATATCTGTTTCTGAGGTTGGAGGAACAAGAACATGGTTTGGGTCTCTTGGATTCCAGCCCCAACTATACTACTGCATTATGTGCAAGACACCTAAACTCTGCTAAGGGTAATCCACAAGAAAACACAGCAGTCCTCGACTGCTTGAGTATTCCTAAACACTTTTGATCTCCTACATGAACTTGCTGTCTTTGAAGATATCATTTCTATTGATTTTTTTGAAGAGAAAATGTTTCTCTTCAGAAAGCACAAGCGTGGAGTAACCACATCATTGGTCACAACCTTTTAGGCCACCTTGAGACTCAAATCAAACTGAGTCAACAAGCAATGCATTACAGAAGATGTATGTGGGTGGGTGCATCTTACAGCAAGTATTTCTCCATGTTATGGAAAACCAAATTTACAAGCATTCTGAAACATGAGCAAAGAGCTGAAGGTGCAAGAAGTTGCAGTAAGATCACGGTCATGTGAAAATGGTGCAGTCCTTAATTGGCAGAATAAGGAAATGACAGAACAAGTCTACGTATAGAATTTTTTATATTTTTTTTTAAATAGCATTCCAAGTGATCTGTTTCTTGTAATGCAGAGGAATGGGAGAATTTTCCATCCCCAAGGAATCTAAGAATATACTTCAGAAGTTGACTTCAGCAGGAAAAGAGGGTAGGATAAAGAATAGTGTAGTTCTTTTGTTATTTGACAGCACAGTTCCTTTCCCTTCAAAGCATCAAACAGCTCTGCAAAACTGCTCACTTGAATCATGAATCTGTTATGGAATACCTAATTTCTTAGATATATGTCTGCTCTCCCTCATCAGAATAATAATTTCAGTTGAAACCAATGCAGGCAACCTATAACCAGCAAATTTATATCTTACAGCTGTCTTTACCTTATCACCAATCACATAAATATCTGGGGCCCCTCTTTCAAAGCAGATCTTAAATACTTCCACTAGTCAATCAAAAATTTATAGAAAAATGTTCACTTTATATAGAACAACTTAAACCACAATGCTCTAGACAAACCTCACTGTGATTACTTAAAAAGCATCAAAATACTGTGGAATTGGTTGGCTGTATACATCCAGAGAGGAGGATACGAACAAGCCCAATCAATTACAGAATGCATTGCGAAAATGAAGACTGGTGACTCACGGAGAAACTTCATGCTTATATTTAATATTCAGAACTCAGACATAAGGACCCAAACTCTTTACATTTAAGTCTAGGCTGAGGTAGAGGACTCAGAAGAGTGGGACAGGACCCCAACAACAAAGAAAACACACTGATGCAAGTTTTCCCGGAGTCTACGAACTCAGGTTAATATCACTTAAAGCTGCTAAATACTCACTCCCTTAGGTGACTGGCCCTTCATTTAAAGTCACCTGTGGGTTTTTTTTTTAACTCCTAAATTCATGTGTTTACATGTTCCCCATTCTCAAGAACTCAAGGAAAAAAACAAACATGAATATTATTATTAAAATCCCCCAAAGTTACACATAAAAATTCAAGCAAGAGACCCAAGTAATCATCTTCTAAAGTTTAAAACCAAAAAGATTGTATTACTCCCATTCCTAGTAAGTATTTACAAGTCCAAAATTAGCATTATTTTTAAAATAATATTTAGCTAAAAATAAGCTGAGCAAATTAAATGGGAGAAAAAGAGTATTTTAAATCATCACATGTAGAAACTTTACATACATCAGCTCCACAATGGCTTTTGTGTTCTGACTAGAAAATTTATTTCATTTCTCTGTAATTCTAACCTTTCGTCTCTCTGTCATCATCATTACAAGACAGACTGCTATTGGGAAAAGAGGCTAATAGACTATATACCTCACCAGGACCTGTGCAGTAGAAAGAACAAGTCAGCAACAGTGTAAGATAAGGACATAAGTAAGCATGAAAATAACCTTGTGTAGGAAAATTTCCAGATAGTCGGCAAGAGGCAGTTAGAAAAGGGTAGAAACATCTCTTGGTAGAAAAAGAGAAAGGAAGCAGAGATCTTATTGGGTAAGGAAAAGAGAAGAGCTGGAAAATGAGTATTTTGAAGATCTAGGGTTGAAACAGGCAACTTAAAAGCAGCATACTGAAAGTCAGAAAATAGCTACATGAGAAAACAGTAGTAGGTAACAACACAGGTCCTTCTGCCTACCCTGCAAAAAAAGCAAGCTAAATACTACAGTGTAAGTCATAAAACTACTCTAGGGAGTTCAGCAGGTTCTAGTCACTCTCATGCAAAGCAGGCATTTATGATGGGGAACAGATTTAACTGTGGGGACTAAAGAGAAAGCCACAAAAATTATGATATTGCTCAATATTTCTATGCTGAAGATACAGAGATCACTAAATGGAAAGGGAGCCAGAAAGCTCCTGGGAAGCCACTTGGAGCACAGGAAGAAGAAATCACTTTAAGGGTAACAGGTTCTTCAAAAAAAAAAAAAGAATCTCATCCTGAATGTCTCGTCCACTGTCACACCAAAGTCTTGCCAGAACTGAAAACAACTCAGATTTACCCTGTGCCATTTGTGTTCTGCAGAAACTAGAAGTCAAGACACATGCATGTTCTCCTTAAAAACATCCAAGGAAGAGAACAGGTTGTTAGTTTTTGGAATAGTATTAATGCCTCTTTCTCCTCCTTCTCCATCTCTATTCTGTGTGGACAATGCTTTCTGATATATTTTTCTCCATGAAAAGAACTGACATTTGTTTGAAACAGACATGTGAGGAAAAAGGAAGTAAAGTTTTTGCTGGTTTTGTAAAGGCAATATATTGCATGAAAATGAGTACAAATGTTAAATGGCACTGTAAGCTTGCAAACCTACCACAACATTCCCCAGTTACCTCAGCACTGATATGGAGGAAGCATAGTCTCTCCAAGGGACAGAATGAGCCAGTCCCAGCAAAATCAAACCTTCATGAGCCAGAAGTTCCCAATTCATGTGCTAAATTATACATACAGTTCTTTTAATGTGAACTCCCATGGTCAGAGCTTGAAACAGAAATGCTCCATTTTAGCATCCCAAAGAGGAGGTAACTGTATTTCCCCTGCCACCTCCAATACACACCATTTCTGATTGTTTCTGTAAGTTTTCTTTTCCAATCCTGTCACCCAGAACAATCCTAAACAGAAGCATCTCCTACTGCTACAGGTTTTGCTCACAGTGTCTAAGGCCATCATCGATTTAAATCCCACTAGCTGGTAATTGCCTTTATCATCTGTTAAATCAGTCCCAAACCTACAAAGTACTGAAATAAGTGCACTGCAGTAGCACACAGCTATGTTTCACTGATCCTATTCAGACCCCCTATCCTCACAATCTGTTTTTTTCCAAGGAGTCAGAAATGCAATGCAACTAGCTACTCCAGCAGGACATCAATTATGATACCTGCAACATTTAACCCAAGTATGGAAACAATAACACTCAGGAATAAGAAGACTGGCAAGGTCATGTGGTTTGATTTCAGACTCATTTATTTCCAGAGAATTGCATTATGATCTCTGTTTCACTATTCCAATCACTACATTACATGCTTTTCTATATGCCCATACCAAATCCAGGGCAGAACCCAAAAGTAAACAAGTTTCAATACACAATCCTTCCCATCCTATCCTGGTTTTTAGGGCATACACATTCACTGAAAATCTTAGTATGCTTATGTAGGGAAGTAAACAGTGTATTAGAGGATATTAAAAAAAAGATAATTTACTAACCTGAAAGGCTTATTTTCAATCCACTCTGCTTCTTTCTCTATTGTGCTCATGAAAGCTCACGGTTCAGTTTCTTTCAAATTCCCTACAGGCAGGGCTAACTTGCTCATAATTAGGGTGAACTGGTAGGATTGATAGCTCTTTATCCATCACCCAAAGGAAATTATAGAGGGCACTATCAAGTTTGCAGATGACACCAACTTGTGGGGGCAGGGGAGGATGGATGGGAAAGGGATGGGACATGAGAGGAAGGAGGAGAAGACAGTTCAGTACACTAGGGGGCACAGGCTTCCATCCAGAGGGACCCAGACAGGAAGAGTGAAGGGGCCACCCAGAGCCCAGTGCTACCCAGCAGGGCCAAAGGCAGAGCCCTGCTCTGGGGAGGACGAGCCCCATAAGTCACACAGGCTGTGGCCACCTGACTGAGGGCAGCTCTGCTGAAAGGCCCAGGGGCTTGTGGGCAGCGGAATTCAAGAGAATAAAGCCAAGCTCTTCACAGTGGGGCATGGCCAAAGGTTGAGAGACAAAAGACCTCTGTTTTCTGAACGGAAAACAGAGTTTCGGAATGGACATCTTCCCCATCTCTTCTGGAATTTGATTTGTCAAATATAGGAAATGCTACAAAGGAGAAGAAATAGTATTCTTTTTGGGAGGAGAAGGTCACTACCCAACTCAACTCTTTAAAGAACAGGACCTAAGTAAACTGCCTGCCCACTACAAATAGCTTTGAAAAGAGCTGAAAATGCAACAGAACTTTTGTGAAAGCTTTTAAGATCACCACCTTAGATTTGGACCTGACTTTGGACTCCTTCCTAAAGTTCCAGTCAGCTAAATTAATTCCTGAGTGCCAGGAGAGAGCACTGAAGTTTGTTTGTTTTTATGAAGTAGGAGTGTTTTGGTCTTTTACTAAGCTATGTACGTCAGTAGCTAGTAACTAAGCTTTCCAAATTCAATTCCTCTGCTAGCATGTGATAACATCAATATGATGTGAGATGGATCACTCAATGTATCTAGTATTTCACTCATTTTTCCCCTGATGAACAAGTCAGTTCACTGTTTAGCAAAGACATCCCTTACTAAGACCAACACATTACAATTGCCAGTTCTCATGAAACCCTGAATCAAAAAGGAGACCTTACTGATTGGTTTTGATTAGAGGGAAGTTAAAAAAAAAAAGCAAGCCAATGGCAACAACAACAACAAGTCCTTCATATCAATCCCTCATAGAACAGGCAACTTTCAGAAGGATTTGTTCACAAACAGCTACAAGGACGGGAAAAGCAACACCACCCTGGCCCTCTGACATCCAGGTTGATGGCAGCTAGTAACAGAGTGCAGGCAGTTTTCAAAAGCCACATTGCATAACTGCATAGGGCTCAGCACTGGACAAAAGGGTGGGACTGGAAGCTCACAGGGAGTATTTGGACATAATTTAAGAAAACAGATTTTCAAAAAGACCTTGTTAAAGAGGCTTCCAAACTTTATCAGCCCCTGGAGCAGCCGCTGTTTTATCCAGTCTAAACTAGAAAAACTTACTGATTGCATCTTTCTTTCTCCTTTTTTTTTTTTTTTTTCCTGGGAAGCAAAGGAATCAGTCTGGCACACTGATTCATGGTGTTACTACACTGGCTTTCCTCAGCTGGAACATTCCTTCAGCATCCCATGAAGGGCTATTAAAATAAGTAAATCACGAGAACCATCTGTTCTGTGCAGAAAGGAGGGAATGGGGAACTGCAGTGGGTCTCCTTCTTGCTGCACAGTGTTGATCCCTTCTTCTTGTAAGACCAGCCCATGTTATCCTGAGAACTGAAGGCCTATATCTCATATACAACATTTTGTCTGTTTAGCTAAGCTTTACGTTGCGTAGGAGGAAGAACTAGACCTGGGGTCACACAGGACAAAAGATAGCATAGAGGTATTCTGGGAGTAAGGACATCATCTTTCTCTTCCCAAAACCTTCATCATCTGGGGATTTTTATGTTATATTATCTTCTTAAACTTTAGTTTATATCCTTCCTTTAGGCTAAAAGCCACTATATGCTCATCAGTATATATAAATGAAAAAAGAACTTTATAAAGAGAAAAACGGAAATGAAAATTCATGAAAATTCCATGAAAATTCACTCCTTACAACACAGTCTACTTTCAATTTTTCATTAAAACAACACTGTACTGAATTTTCATTTAAACCAGCAGAATATTTTTCTGTCCTCTGAGCAAAGCTCTTTACTCATCTGCTATGGCCAAAGCAAAGGAAGAGTAGAATGTAATTAAGCGATTAAGCAGAGAGGTGATGTGACATACAGTCTAAAATGAAAGTGAATAAAAGAGGAAAAAAATAGGCACTTTAAAAGAATCTTTTAAGAACAGTATGTTTTTGCTTTTAGATACGCATCTAATCCTCTGTGCCTCATCAAGAGGAAACACTGCTTGTCATCAAAGGAAGTTATTGTTCCCAGTTAATTAATGACCGTAACATGCCTTGGGATCTTGGAATGCAACTTATCATTGCTATTACGCAATGGTGAGGTCTTTTCAATCAGTTAAATATTTCTATTAATGTGTATAACCCAAGTGTGTTGAGCTGTTTACTCTGAGCATATTCTTTCTAGGCAATTTCACAATCTTCCCCCAATCCTGCAATATACGGTTTGCAAAATCTGCAAATAGCTATAACATTATCATCCCTTACCCATTCTCAAATGAGATCCACATCCTACAAATGTTTTAAAAATGCCACTGCTTACTTTCAACCATTCCTGCTAAAGGTGGGATTATCCAATAGGACAAAAGCACACAGTGCTACTACATTTTGCAGACAGAAAATACTTTTATGACCCCCTGTCCTGAACACTGGTCTGGTGAACTTGCAGATATGCATAAAGCAATTTCTTTCACAAGTGCTGCTCCTGCAGCAACTACTGCACATGAACATCTCTCTTTACTGCAAACAACTCCTCCTGACTTAATGGAGCAACGTGTTGCATACCACTGTAATAATCTTTGCAAATTAGGGATGTAAAGGGGTACCAGTCACTAAGCCAGAAAACATTAATTCCTTTCTATACCAAAAGACAAGCAGTGAAGATCCACATTTTTTACTTATGATCAAAGGATGCAGTGGAAGATGCCGTATTTTCTGACTTAGAGTGTGGACCTCACAGGAAAAGAGTAAGTACTGTATGCTGCAATACTTTCCTACTACACATATAACATTTATCTCATCAACCTCTTCACAATTTCATATTTTCTTTGATAACCATTCTTCTCTACCTTAGGATTTGAAAGTGGGTTTTATAACTTCTTTTTTAAGAACAAACTGAGCTTAAACCAAAACAATACCATGTTTGTCATTGCTAAGTGGTGCTAGACACAAAGAAGTATTATTTATGGCAACCAAAAAGATACAGTGAATCAACACATACACACAGGGTACATATTTGAACCATTCAAGCGTGGAGATATGGAAAATCATCCGAAAGGTTTACAAAAGAAAGGAAAACAACATATTTCTATTCACAGATACAGAAATTTTCTGTTGCGCCTTAAGCATTTGCCAAAGGAACAAATTGGAATTTGATTGTTAGAACCACACAGCAATAAAGAGCGCCCCAGTCAGAACCAGCGTAAAACCACAAATAAAAAGCAGTTCAGTGTGCCAAAGGCTGCCTAAAACCAGAAGACTAAAGCTTTCCATTTAGCAAGGATGAAAAAGGAAAAGTTCTGATGTGACTGTTAGAAAGGAGCATGTTTCACAGCCACTGAGCTGTGGAAGTATAGAACTGCCCTCTCAGAGCTTCTCAGTCCCACACAACCAGCCCCAGCTCTTCACTGCAGCCCTGCACAGCAGCAGCGGCTTCTGGCTTTAAGGACAGAATAAGTACTCTGATGCCAAAGAGACAAGGCAAGCAAAAGCCCTGGCAGAAAGAACATCAAGGAGCGGTGCTAAGGAAAAGTTGCTCTCCACTCTGCACCTCATGGTTGCAGAATACAAAATAGCTAAGAAGTTGGATGCGCACTAACAGTTTAGAGATTAATCTAGCTCTTCCGAGTAGCAAGATGATGCACCTCTTCTGGTCCTACAGATAAAGCCAAATGAAGCCAAACACTAGTGGGCTTTCAGACTGTGAATCTTTGCTAAATCAGAAAACCAGTGTGTTAAATGGTGCTGCTGTGCACCAAGACTCACCTTCTGGATCATGCACATAGAAACCTGTAGCTGTTCAACTCACCTCTTAGATTAATGCAAAAAGTACAGACCTCACGAAAACTGCCTTGCCTACATGTGTCGTTTGGGATATGTTGGGATCTCTTTAGCTAATAAAGCATTCACCAAACCACACCTGCACTTCCTATCAGGACCTACAGCCTAAGAAAGCAAACTACCAAAAAAGAGCAGTATTTAATACTGTCAGATGGTACATTGCTTCA
The DNA here is from genome assembly GCA_026283785.1 of Coracopsis vasa. Classification (NCBI taxonomy): domain Eukaryota; kingdom Metazoa; phylum Chordata; class Aves; order Psittaciformes; family Psittacidae; genus Coracopsis; species Coracopsis vasa. The sequence goes on from JANHGB010053556.1 coordinate 137,919, forward strand.
TCAACTATCTCCTTCTGGGAGAAAGAGTTCATGAACTGCAGTGTGAGGGCAACAAAAAGGTCTTTGTGGTCATGGTACGATCCCACTGGGAAAGCGCACAAGATGGTGATTGGAATCACCAAGTACAACCTATGCTGCCTGGTTCAACAAGTCTCTCTCTTGGAGGTCACCAAGAGTTATGTATGGTTCTGAACAACCACATATATCAAAAGCACATTTACACAAACTAATTAAGAAGTCAGTAAGAGGATAACCAGGATGACAATGTCAAAAAGCAGTGTAGAAACATATCCCACAGTGCTCTTACCAAACCCTTACTGTCCCTGTAACATAAGAAAGCATATTTTAGACAATCTAAACATGTTTAACCTTCTTGCAATCCAACATTTAGCTTTTTTTTTTATCTATACCGTTCAACTGCTTATGTTTCTTAAGGAACTTTAACTACCAGAAATACAATACACTGATAGTTACATATGTTTGTATTTTACAGATGTGTCAATATTCCATCTGTATTTTAATATATGCACATTTTAACAGAGTACTCAAGAATTAGCATTGAAATAACCATCCTATTCACTTTAGTAAAGAAAACTGTGGTAAAGCCTACATGAACTAACTCTTTTATTGCTTATTGGCATGAAAATTGATTTCTTTCAATTATCTGCCCTGTAACAAAAATTATTGCCAAAATAGAAGAAAAGAAAAACAACTTTAAAATATACTTCAAAAAATCTAGTTGAATTAACCTCTCCATAGTACTTTACAGCTATACAGTAGAAAATCCTTATGTACAGGTTTTCCTTAAGGTGAAATATTACTCACAAGCTTGCTTAGTTATCAGGTATTGATCTGGAAGAAGTCTCATTGTTTATAGTAATGACATAAAATGAAGTACAGTACTTTTGATCATTAGGAAGTTGTATTTTAATCAGTCTAGTAAGCCAAAATATAAACCAACAGTGTGTTGATGTCTCCTTCCTAAAAAGGAATTTTTAAAAAACTGTTTTAATACAAAGTTCTTAAAGAACACCCTCACATGCCTGAAAGGACATGAGTGCAGTGTGACACGATCTTCTCATATAACACTGACTGTGACCTAAGAACATGAGTATGCCACTTAACGGCTACAGATCTGGATTCTTCTGAAAAACAGACCCACTTACCCAAATGTTTTCCTGATCTGATTTCTGCACAATAATGTTTAAGAGCATGATCCATTTTTTTAAATACATTTTTGATGCCTTTGGATTATTTTCTATTATTTATGATGAGGACAGAAAAAAAAACAAACCACAAAGAAGGCACAGAATATTGAAATCTTGTAACTCACAGCCTACCAAAATCACAGAACAGGTTCTAGCAGAAACCAGCGTTTCCTGACCTTTTTTTTTTAATAACAATCACAAAGAATAATATTCTAGTTGATTTATGATACACTATGTAGCAGAATTTTGAGTCTTTCTTTTAAACAAACACATCCATCAAGTCACAGCTTAAAACAATTACAGACCCTTGTTCACTGGTAAACCTAAAGCCGGCAGAGTCAGATAAAAAATTCAGCTGCAGTAAATGTCAAGTCAACCCCAAGCCAAAATAACTCAGTTTTTGTTTACTGTGTGCTTTTGTTGGTTTTATTGTTGCTATCACACCAAATAAAAATACAACTGAATAAAATACACACACTGGCACTGAGTTAGATCATGGTAACTCCCTGTTATCAAGGTTCTTCCAGGCAAACCAGAACTAACTTCAAACTCCCAAGCTTGTTTCTCTTGACCAAACAAAATCCTACTTCTACTTCTGTATATAAAGAAAGGTAACAATTAGAATAATTTTAGAAATTCATGACCTAACAGACAGGGTCTATTTAACAGCTGCCAGTGTAGTTGACACAGTCTCCAAACAGCCTAATGTAAGTACTTATTGTAGCTTCTAACTACACTACTTAGGCCTCTTGGATATCTTCACTTTGAACAATCAATACATCATGCAAGTAGAAGCTATGAATAGGAAACTGTTAACACTCAGAAGAATATTCGCTATTTAACTACAGTAAAAAGGCAATTTTTTTTTCTTTACGCTGTATCTTCCAGAGCAGAATAGAAACTAAATCTGCTCATGACTAAGAAAATTAGCTCATGAATCTGGATGTTTTTACCTAGTTTCAAATAATAAAAATATTGAAATCAAGCAGCAGCAGGTTCTTCTATGTTTGAGCCTAGTTGCTGAGCAAAATATTCAGCAATTGACATCAATTTATTCCATGAAGATTTATTGATACATTTTTATTGTTTTTCCTTAATACCTTATTTTGTGATCAAATTTCTGTTACAGCAACAAGCCGTTAAAGATTACACATTTGAAACTGTAATATCTTGAGAAGGCATGAAATACTGAAATGCTATGAACACATAATTAATGGACCTCTTCAGTAGGTTTACTTTGGTGTAACCCATGTTATCTCTTGAAGCAAGGTATGGAAAAGAATCTGGGTTATATGGGTAAGACTAATAGCCTGTTTCTTCCTTCACCTACAACAGAAGTATCTCTTTTTTCATTGCCATTAGGTTAGTCAAAGCAACCCTGACAAAGTAAAGATTCAGAGTGTGGTGGCACATGACAATTGTGGCTCTTCCGAATACAGAAAAAAATCCTGCCCTACTCAGGAGCTGAGAAGGGGACATGCAAATCTACAGCTTGTTTTGTATCTGCCTTTTTCTTCAGGATTCAACCAAACCTGGGTTACATTTCAGTATCCCAGAGACTTCAGAGTAAAGTGTCACTGGCTGTGGATCCTACCTAGAAAGGCAGGCAAAATCGTCTGCCCCACCAAAAAGGGAAGAACACACAGCACAACTTGAGAGATAGGCATTCAAGACCTACCCTTCATTTAGTTATGAAGCCTCTCTTTATATTTATAGGCAGAAATAAAAGTCATTTTCTTCTGGTAAGATAGCTGGTTCAGGAGAAGAGATGCCTGGAGAAACAAACCCCCACTTGTTTTCTTGCAGAAAAAGAAACCAAGATTTGTTTTCCTTGTCCTGTATGGTTCCTGTATGGTATGCAGACACTGTGGTGGGAGCTTCATAATAGCTGAGTGACTGGCAGAAGTGGCTGACAGGACAAGGCTCTGCAGCTGCTTCCACTTACTCCTCTGGCTTGGCAGAGGTCTCCCTCTCTCATCAGACTGCTGCCTGGGAGTGTGCAGCTCTCCCCAGGAGCCCAGCTGAAGCCAATGCTCCCTGGGAAGGGTCACACTGGCTGCAGCAGGAGGAGAGGTTCCCACCTTTTGCACCCGATTATATATTATCCGTACTATTACTGAACTGGACCAACAAAAGGTCATCTTCCATTGCCCACCCACTTCTAAATACAGTAGTGACATCTAGATGACTCGCTGGGTCTTGCTAAAATAGAAACAAACTGAACAGTTTCCTGCAACCACTGAGCCAAATTCCAGTGCAGTAACTGAGTCATGACATGGCAAATTAGTCTTGAACACATCAATGCTCAAGTGCTCTCTTTAGGACAGTAAATAAGGAGACAAAAAAACCGTCTCATCTCACATTGCTCAATTCACACTTTCTCATGCACATTTTTAGGGTATCTCTTGAGTGTCAATATGTCTTTGGGAGTTTCCAAGACTAAATCTTTGCAAATCCCCTACAAAATACCATGATTACAAAAGATGCATACAACAGTCAAATGGAAAAAAAAAAAAAAAGTATCAGGCCTGATTCAGGAACAAGTTAAACCAGTGATTCTAATCATGCTTTTCCACACTGTTCATGGTGCTGTTCTCATGTTGCTAGTATTTCAAACACTCCACGGAGCAACATTTTCACATTTAATAACCTGAAATTCCAGGTTAATCAAAGATTAAAAGAATCACACTGGTGAGGAAGCAGTAGGCTTGAAAATCTAAACACAAGCCTTTATGTGACACTATTCCAACAGGAAAACAGTACCAGCAGGATATACAATTCTACATCTGTTTTTTTTTCCATCTCAGTCATAAACAAGGTACTTTTCAACCCCCCCAAAAAAGCAAAAAAAACCAACCCAAACCCCTCAGAAATAAAAATGGGAGCCCCTGAGATCCAAACATGAAAGCTACAGGTGCTAAGCCACTATTTATACAGATTTACTGAATGCCTCTGGTATGCGGCTAGAGAAACAGAGTGCACCTCACGACATTCAAGTAATTGTGAAACCACAGCCTATAAGCACTTCGAAAATCATGGTTTCAGAAACTCAGTTTCTAAGTTATTTTGTCTAAGAGGTTTGTACTGTGATTGGAGGGGAGAAGGAAAAGCACAAAACAAAAAAACCCCACAAATACCACAAATTGGTAAGGGAATGATGCAGCAAGTTATTGTCATTTGGGAAAGAAAGATATTTGTCTATATTTTGGTACAAAGCTTCCCATTTCTGTATAAATGTAGTATCAGCTGCAAAGTGAATTCTATTTCCCTGCATAATCCATTCAGCTTTCAAATTATTTTTACCCTCCAAAATAATAGGAAGTCATGCAGCTTCCCCATTGGCTGGAAAAATTAGAACATGATTAAGTAACAAATAAATTCCTTTTTACAAGAAAACTTGGCTTGCTTGTATTATAATGCAGACATAATAATTTATAGATGAGTTAAGGTGAATCTTCTTATAACATGCTCTCCAAATTGCACGGCTTTTTTATTAATGCACTCAAAGCATTAGGAAAGAGTGTACTTGAACATCTGGAAAATGGATTCTGTGATTGTGAAATCCAGTTTGTAAGCAGAAAATCCTTCTTCTGGGAGAGAAAAGAAAATGGACAGCCAAAGCAATTCCAAAGGAGGAAGATGGTGGGATTTTTGCCTGCCTTCAAATTCATCATGAAGGAATGAAAACAGTTAAATAATCCATCCTTCCGGTGTACTTAACAACCAAAACAATAAAACCCCAGAATGAGGACTGCCACTCAGTGAAAGCCAAGCCACTTGTGCATTCCTGACAACAGGGGCTTCTCTAGACGGAACAGAGGTGCACTGAAAGATTTGAGAATTAAAGTAAGTCCCCAAAATGAACCCTGCTACCTTCAGTGTTGGCACTTCCAGAGGAAGAACAAAACATCAACAATCATTTCTACACGTTAAGAGCTGGTTTTTTTAGTTTCACAGGAATGGATGAGTCTCCCAGGTGTTCCAACTCTGGCTAGCATGGACCATCTCCATCAACAAAATACATGGCTCATCTTATACCACATCTTTTTACCAGGTTTTTTTAGTATTGAGGTCTGTATTAAGTACGACCACATCATACCACTGCAATACAAAGCCTAGGAAGCTTTGTATTAAATAGCTAAAGTGTTGCTAAAAGAGGTAATATTAAAAACTGCAGAGACAAGACTAAAAAAACCTCATGGAAGCTATAGCTTTAGAATCTCTGGCAATGGCAACTGTCTTCAAGTCTATGCAAATAGAGTAAAAAAAGGAACAAATTTGACCTGTAGATTTACCAAGGAGGATGGAGAGCCAAAGATCAGGTAACTTGCCAATACACCCAGAAGTATCTGCAGAAACTGGCTTCTCATATAAGCCAACATGAATGCTTGGTTTGCAGGAATGATGCTGTCCAAGCGAAGTAGCTGCAGCATCACAGGAAGAGGAAAAAAAAAAAAAAACATCAGCTGTTGGTATGAGAAAAATCACAGGAACTACCCAAGACAGACTGGCTTGTGGTTTCCTTTGGGTTAGCAGAAATCGTAAGAGTACTTTGCTGATTGCCTTAGAGTAGGTATTTGCCAGCAAATTACCACAATGGTTTCCTCCTAAGAACAAAGCTCAGATCCTACATCACTAAAATAGAGAGGTTCTGTTACTGATTTTGATAGTTGTTACAAAAAGTTCAAACCAAATCCTTCATATACGATCTTTTTGGGAGCAAAACCTTAAGAGAAGTTAAAAGTAAGAGAGGGCTTTGCAGCATCAAGCTAAAGGAAGTGCAGTGTGGTAACTTTTGACAAATGCTATCATTATAAACAGTGACCATGGTAACAAGCAGGATTTTTTTTTTACTCTAGACCCTGGAGGAAAGAGAAAAAGAAAAAATCACAGACATTTCTCTCAGAGTACATATATTAGTCTTTCTACATCATCACAATGTTTGTGTGTCAAGACCTCGCTTTAGAACAGCTGCTCATTTACTTAGCCTAATGCATATGCACATTGATTTCCTGCTAAAAAAGGAAACAAGACGCATACAGCTTTTCTTTCTTCTCTCCACTGGTTGCCCGAAATGGCACACCTCTAAAAGGAGACCTGAAGAAGTTTTCAGCTGCCAAACAAGGGGCAGAAAAGGGAAGCTGAAGATACCTAATAAACAAATAACAAAATGGCAACTGCATTTTGATGTGTTATTTTTGCCCTTTTCTTGTTTTTCCAAGTATATCTGTTTAGAAACAACCACTGAATTACTTTCCACTGCAGCTAGCAGGGGGAAGAAGGGGTTATAGGGTTACATATATATATATAAAAAATAAACTACTAATCATGCTGATAGCGAAAAAATGGCTTCTTTGTGAGAGTCAATTTAAAAAAAGGAAAAAAACTAAAATAAAATTAGAAGGCTACAATTACCTACCAAGTTATAAATCACTTCTCAAAGTATACTGTGGCACAGGAAAATATTCTGTACTGAAAGCAGTGTCTAGATCACATACCAAAGCAGCATCGCACTCCTCAAAGCAACACCTATTGTGTAAAACTGGTGCCTTTGAAATCCCACCACTACTTCAATCTCCTTTCAGGAGATGCAGTGGAACAGCCTCCTGCTGGCTTTAACCCACCAGTTAAAATCAACTCGTGTTTACCTTTCTTAAATGTGCGATCCATATGATTAAGATTTTCAGCTTTTTATCTTGAAGCATAGACTTCTGCATCACTGTATTTGTACATAAATGCTTAAGGTACATATAGTGCTCCCATCCTATTTGGGCATCACTGATTTGCCTATACAAAAGCGTCACAAAATATTATTGATTGGAAGGGACCTCTGGAGGTCATCCAGTCCAACCCCCTGCTCTAAGAAGAATCAGATGTCAATGTGAAATACAGGAGAAAGCATTCATATTGAAACAACCTTATTTATGAAATACTCATGAAAAGAAGTCTCGGAGTGATTTACTCTCTCACATGGAGAAATGCCAACAAAATACTATAGAAACCTGAGCATTTCTGCTGGATATGGAGCAGCCAATGCACAGAAGGGGCCAAGAAATAACAGACCTGTTTCTCTGGTCACTGGGGAGACGCACTAGGATGCAACTGGTAGGTCATATAATCATAGAATGGTTTGGGTTGGAAGGGACCTTAAAGCTCATCCAGTTCCAACTCCCTGCCATGGACAGGGACACCTTCCACTAGACTAGATTCCTCAGAGTCCCATCCAACCTGGCCTTGAACACTGTAAGGGATGGGGCAGCCACAGCTTCTCTTGTCCCAGTGTCTCACAACCCTCATAGTGAATACAGTGAAAGAGATACCCAGCAAATCCAGTTCTCAGCTACCAAAATCTCATCAACTGCACCAGAATCACATGCACATACTTGTGTTCTGACTGTATGAAATGAAAGTTAGTATCACGATTTCCTCATGAAATTAACTTTGAAGACAACTCTACCATATACTCATTGCTCTTGTGTAATATCTACCACACCCATCAGTAAAACTTCCCAAGAACAACCACAGGAAAAATGAACAGCCCCCTCAAACTCAGCATCATCTATGAGTCACTCCTAAGAGTAAGCATATTTTTACTGAAATGAGGATATCTTACAATTCTGAATCAAATTCAGATTTTCATTATTTTGTACCCTGCTGCCATTCTGCAGTGAGGCACTGCCTTTACCTCCAAAAAATTCTGTGTACTTGAGGACTGTCACTGTGTTTAACAAAAAAAAAAAAGGGAGGGGGGGAAGCTTTGTGACCTAGAAAGTAGATGTACTGTATGAATGATGCACTGAGCCCAGAGAGTAAGACGTCATTATTCTATTTATATCTATAGGCAGAGGAAAAATTAGTCCAGTATAAAAATTACATACTTCATGTGCTGCAAGAATTTTTATTTATATGAACAGATTGAAAAAAAAAATCATGAAGACAAGAATCTTTGTGGTACAAAGAATAAATGAGCAAATGTTGATCAAATCTCATCGTCTTGGCCAATTTGTTCTCTTGGGTATTTAGTTTGCCAGATCTCCGGTTGTCCAACATGAAGCAACAATGCTTCAAATCTGTGGTTTACAAGTATGTTATCAAGCCCATTTAAAAATTGTGTCCACCTGTTTCTAGTAATCTCACCAGATATTTTGAAATACAGGTTTTTTCAGCTTTTCTTCAAGGAATATATGTTTTCTGTCCTCTCCTGTGGCTGCATACTGAAATGGGCAAGTGAGCCAGAGACACAAGTGCGGCTGAGAGATGTCAGACCAAAACACCACCTGGACAGTTTACGGAATGGCTTTCAGAGTTTACAGAAAACTATGCAGACTTCATACCTCTGATTTTATTTCAATTCGGAATAGGTAAAGTGCAAGAAGGAAGGACAGGAGAACCTATTACTCCCAGGAAATCATTACATAGGACAGGCTTAGCGTCCACAAATCCTACTGTAATCTGCTAGGAGCTTTTCCTGTTAAGTCCCCCTTATGTTGTCTATTCATCAAACATCATCAACACTGAGTGAAAGAAAAGCCCCCAGAATTTCTTACTTGACATCACTGGAGTCCGCTTGTAACTGGCATGATAACAAGAATCACTCTCTTATCCCTCCTCTTCGTTTAAGCCTTAATTCAGACAACTGCCTCTCCCATTTTCATAATGTTCTGCAAAATCACTGGCAAGCATAAAAGAGCTCAGGGACCCACTCAAACACATTTAACCTATGTAGAAAGAGCTAAGGGAGCTATTTCAGCCCTGCCTTCCAAACAAAATAAAAACACATGCAAAATCTATTACCAGTTCTTCCTATTTGAGTCTCTGGATCTAACAGATGTAGCTTACAGACTCCCTCGTATCACACGTTTACATGACAGCCCAAAGAGTACGTATTTTAGTCATGGAAAAAACAAAGACGTTGACTGCTGTTTCAGTTGTCATCAAAACAACCAGAACCTTGTCTGCTTTCATTCTGTATTTCCTTCTTTGTATTCTCCACTGACTTGCAGCTCACTTTAGAAGATACAACCTCAAACTACCTTTTCTAGAGAATTTCCAATTTGCAATAAAACAAGGAGCTGCAGTGGTTTTCACAAGCAAATTTTCTGACACAGACACCTGCAAAACATTCCCCCTGCATTATTCTTCCAACGAAGAGGAACACATTCTCTTGGCAGGCTAAAGCTGACACATACTAGCAAATAGGTCTAAGCTCTGGAGAGAAGAGATCTACCAGTGGTCGACTGAAACATAACTGACCAGTCACAAAGTATTAATGCACGCAGTACAGAGGTACTAAAGGAGAAGGCACATAACTTTAAAGTATTTTCACTAATGCAAATGCCAGTAAATAGTCTTATTTAGCTTTTTTAGCAACTATCAAAAGACCTTCTTAATTCTTGCATAGGTTCTGTTGCTTCAAATACAAGCAGCTCTTAGGATCACAGAATAATTAAGATTGGAAGGGACGTCAGGCGGACATCTTGTCCTAATATGTAGTTAGTATAAATGCCAGACCAATTCTATACCAGCTATAATCTTAAATCCATTCGTACAATTAACTCTTTACAATCAAATGAAGGAACACAAGCCTGACCTAAGGAGTTAAACAGCCTATTTCAAAGCTTCCAACAGCAACAAAATCTGTTCTTCATCTATTTTTCTCACCTTTGGTTTGTCCACATTTTTCAGTGGAAACTATTGTTTGCCTCGCATGCCAGCAGAATCCCAGCTAGAGTCTGCCAGTTCTGCACCCAGCCATGTGTTGTGTTCAGCATGTTGAAAAATGTTTGGTTCAGTCAGACCCAAGAGTGCCAACTCATGGCTATGGAAAAATATCAAATGGTTACCAAGGAGAAAACTTAGATAAATTACCAGTTGTTCACTAAGTGATTTAACCTTCCCTCTTTTTCATTGAATCCTTCTGTCTTCTCTTAGAAAACTGCAGCTTTAGAGCTAGGACACTAGGTACTTTCCACCCATAATACTAATCGCTATCCCTAAGCCATGAAAACTACCCCAAACTAAGTAATTTTTCTCCTTTTTAGGTCATCAAATTCTTTGGTTGGCTAAAGTACTTCATTAAAGAAGTGGTAACTAAGTTATAATTGTTTCTTTTATCTGGCTTACATAAATACAAAAATAAACCCGACAGCATGCTGCTCATGATAGGTTTACTTTAGTCAAGCAATGAAGTTAGCAAGTCCAACTTGTCTTTTTTGTTTTCATCGAGTTTTAAAGCCAAATAACTTATTTTACTGAGAAAGACTTAGGACTACACATAAACAGCAGTATGAAAATAGGTCAGATTTTGACAAGTCTGAGTTACCTCACAGAAAGTCTATGAGGAAACTGGAGATTTTCTGGGAAACTTACCCACATCGCATTTCCATTACTGAACAAATAATAAAATTATGAAAACAGGAAGGAGGTTTTTCACTGTAGCCTACTGTATTTGTTTCTTTGTCTCCCATTAAATTTCCAATCCTCTGGATACTTCTGAAACCATTTATTCCTAGAATAAGAAACTCCATACTTAATTTTTATTCATTTATGTGTACAGTGATACAACTCATCTGCTATTATAACAAACCAATAGACAAGTCAGCCATGGAAATCTATGGTATTTCTTTTCAATGAGCCAAATAGTACACAGTACGGCAAAATAATTTATTATTCAAGGCAGAATAAGTGTGAAAATCTAAATGTTCAACTTCCTGTGTTTTAGGTTGAGAAAGCAACTCTAGGTAGGTATGAGGTCAAAAACGACAGGAATGCCATATGGGAATGAGTAACTTCAGTAAAGATTAAGCACAGAGGAAGATCCCCTGACCTACTAGAAAGACATGTTAGAAAACTTTGGGTGCTACTTCACCCTTTATGGAACTCCAGTGAAGCAAGACCAGGAACAAGTCCCGTATCTGCAAACACCAAACTCTTTAAACACTTTCAGTTCTGATTCATTCAAGTTAGGACACAGGGACAAAGCAAGAAGTCCATTTAGGATGTGCAAAATACAGGACAGATAAATGTCAGAGAGGCAAACAGAGCTAAGAGCTGAGAAGCGTCTTGCAAATTCCCATCCTACACCTCCCCAGGCTCTACCAAGAGGGGCCATATTGCACAAAACCATCCAAGCAGGTGCTCAAAAGTCAGTAAGAAAACAAACCTCACTGAAACCCTGCAGGTCTTCACTTTTTACTTTTGGGTTTGACACTCACAGTTAAGAGCTCTTCTGGTTCACGGCCAAAGTATTCAGTGTTTTACTTAATCATGTCCATAAAAAGGATTATCAATGACCTACTTGAACATTCGTTTGTAGTGTTTCCATCCTTCTGACTACTCACTTATCTGTGCTGAAGATAACCTTTTTTACAATGTTCCCAAGTTAATGATTGTCAGTAGTATGCAAGGTGTACACCATGTGCTCAGCAGAGATAAAGACTTGGTATGCCACATAAAAGCTCACCATCAAAGAAGCCAAAAAAAAGAAAAAAAGGAAATGTAGAAGTTGAACTAGCAAAGTTTTGAGCCCTGCCTTAACACAAGACCTTAAGACCTCAGCAGAAATATAAGTAGAAGTGAAAGAAGCTGTTAGAATTCTTCTCTACTGGCATTAACAACCAAAATCCAGAATAACCACAGTATTCCAAGCAAACCTCATTAGACAAGACTGGGAAGCGAACTCTGCCAACTGAACACCCCATGATCTCCAGAAGTACAGCGTACGTGCACTTTTGTACAACCCTCACAGAGACTGCCATAAAGCTATATACCTTCAAAACCAGTGCCTAAAGACAGTGATGCCAGTGTTCAGACTTCTTTTGCGGTTGTTTCATAATGGAAGACCTTTAACTTGCTTCAGATTTTTTAGTCTTCCCTCACAGTTATGAACCTTGTTTGGTTTTAATGAAGCAGGATGCAATTTGCTTTAAAACCCTCAATTTCCTGATCTGATGGCATTTGAGAATAGGCACCTTCCATCTTGCATGGATGCAGACAGGTCTCATGAAGATCTCCTCCATACTTCAAACCACCACTACTCCAATGAAATGTAGGTCTTCAACTTCTTGGTCCTAAAATGCAACCTGAGATCAAGCTGAAAATGTCTTATTTTGTTCAACTTCCAGTGCTTGCAAGTCTACAAGCTTACAATAGCTGAGGCTCTCTCTCAAAATTACTCATCAGTGCCAATCTCAGAACTACATCAAGATCTTCCTTTTCACTTGAAGGTGAAAAAAAAATCAACCTAAACCAAAACCACTAATCCTTAGTGCTGTGAGGGACACGTGTGAAGAGAGCTTGAAACACACAAACCCTGGAGATTATTTTTTTTTCTATAGGAATATTTACTTAAATGAAATAAATAACCTCAGAACATTTATTATCACACGATTTTCAGATTTGTCTCCTGAGCTTTAAGATGTGACATTGGTTTAGATTTTGTTGGCTTTTAACACTATAGTTATGTAGCAGTAGATCTGAGATCAGACACATGCAGGTTGCATATGACTATTCATGCACTTAAAGTGAAATTAATCTAAGCTGCTGCAGTTAAAAGCTGTAATACCAGTAGAGGGAGCAGTCATTAAGTCCCAGATTCAAGGGCATCCCTCTGAGGAACTTCCATAAACTTTTAACTGCAGGGACAATAAACGCAGAGTGCCAGCTCACATTCACTGGAATAATAAAACAGTGAGCTTACTTCTCCATAATGCTTTTGAAAATTTTATCTCAAGTAAATGATTTATAGTACCAGATTCTGTCAGGGCTGCTCTTCTTTATGCCCCACATAGTCAGAGACTATCTTTGCCCTAAGGAGAAATACCTTTCAAAAAGAAGAAGAGACAATATTCCCTCAATTTGTCAACTGACATTCTTCAATAGTATATAATGCTGCAAACAGACTTTTAAAAGGTCTGTTTTCCCTCCTGAACCTAGATGCAAACTAAATGAAGTGCCTGTTGATACTTCACTATGTGTGCTGATTCGCATGATGGTGTAAATATGCCTTTTCAATGCTGTGCAGGTGCCAGGGCTTATTGGGTAATGAATCCCCTTCATTTGCACTTGAAAAGAAATAAGCCTTTGGAGTGTAATCATTTCCATGTTCATTTGTCACTCCCCTCTCTCTTTTCTATTTTGAGAGTTATAAAGGATGCAATGTGCTCCTCTTTCACTCCATAGGCCAACAGACTTCTCACTGTTCTCCAAAAGAGTGACAGAGATGGGATAAGAGAGAAAACTAAAAGACCTCTCATTGCCTATGGGATTTCCTTCCCTGACAGAAGATACCAAACTAAACTTCAGCTCCCTGCCACCACTACCCTTCTGCTTCTGACAGGATACAGCAGGAGCTCCACCTTCATGCATTACTGATCTGAAAACATGTAAGACATGCATGAGGCTAATTCTACATTTATGAACAAGTACCAGAGGTACCATTTTCTCTCTTAGGGATTCAATGCACCTCCAAAGTAAACTGTGTAATTTTCACATCTACATGAAAAGTGCATGGTTGTTTTTTCACCTTCTCCAGTGGACTGGCCATACTGAGATCAGAGGTCACAGCCTGCTTGTCCTGTATCGCACACCTCCAGCACTGCTACAGGGTCTTCGAGAACTGTTTTATTCGACCCAGAGATGGGTTTTTCAGCCAGAGAAGGGGAAATTAAGCACAAGCAGTCTATAAAATACTTCACAAATTTAACCCTTGATTCTGAAAAACCCTAAGGTATTTGCCTTGACGTTCAAATGAACTGGGCCACTGACTTCAACTGTAACACTGAACTGGAGATCACAGAGCACAGGGCTGCATTTCTTCAATTTGAGCAATGCTCAAAACTCCAGATTATTTTGACAGGAACGTGGGGTGACCCAGAAACACTTGCCCTTAGTAACAGTTAGGCAAATTTCAAGCATCAATCTTTTCTTGTCTGTGATGATATTGCCACCAAAGCTACTTCTCCTAAGTAAACTGCTAATTTGCACAAGCTGTCTAACAGCTTAGCCTACTTATTTACATTTTTCTTTAATGACTTCTTCACCTAAGATTCTACAGGCAAAGGAATAAAAAAACCCCAAACAACCAACAACAACAACAACCCCTGAACTGCACTTCCTTCTCCTCTCCTTCCTTGCCCACGGCACTTTACCATGAGAAGAAAGAAGAGCTCTATTTCAAAGCAGGAGAGAGGAACAGAATGGTGAAGAGATATACCTATAGTCATGAAGACAGTTATTGCAGGAGGTAGCGTGAGAACCTGGATCTGAATACTGCTGCCCACACTAATTAAAACATACAAATGCCCACACTTTCCTTTTCCCTCTAATGTTTTTCATTATTGACACTCTATGTGAAGCTGCATTTAATAGCCCTTGTGGGTGGGCATAGGTCATTTTCTGCTTCTGCATATTCTATTTTCCCCAAGAGAGGCTTATGCAATATCCTGATGTTCAAACAATAATGGAGTCATGGAAAATGTGCTCTTGCATGAAAACTTACGGAGGGGGATATGGGGAGATGAAGAGTTGTTCCATTATCCTCAAAAAATTTAAACCAGCTGTACAATAAATAACTTCCTGCACTTTGACACAAACACACTGAAAGGATACTCTCAGGAAACAAATATTTTGGGGTCAAGTGTGTATATCCACTATAATGATTACACAGTGAGTACTTCCTGCTAACTCAGCAACAGCCACATGGGATTCTAACGCAACTTCATTGATTCTGACCATTGTTCTGCTTCAAAACCAGGACCCAGTTTTCCACCTCTCATCATACCATTTCAGACTGGGTAAGTAGTTTCCGATAATGTTAAGAGTGCATGCTTCTCTAGGGAAACCTGTCTGCAACCTCTTTTATCTGTTCTGTGCCAGTGATAAAACCCAAGCTTTATGCTATGACCACGTACATCCCTGCTCCACATCGATGTTCCCATGTGAAATTCAAGCTGAGGTCATCTTACGTTTTTCCTTTCAGTTGTGAAAAGGAGGGAACTGCAACAAGTCCCTTTCTCTCTCCTCCACCCAGCTACCTTTTTCACATAACTCATAAGAAGTAAGTTACTTTCACCTTTCTATATCCTCTGAGAAATTTGGCTGCAAATAGCCAATAGGCTCAAAAACTCTAAGAAGACATGGCAAAACACATATTAATCAAAGCAGCAAAATAATGGAATTTGTGTGACTTTAAAAAAAAATCAGCTAAAAATACTTTATGATACTTTATCATAAAATTAATGTTTTGCCATACAAAAAATCCCCCCCCAAATTCACTAGCAAGATACCACAACACACAAAAATTATACAGAATTTTTATTTATTTTCAGATCATTTAAATAGTTAAGAATAAATACTGCACATTTCCATTATGCAAAACACGGTTTGGGTTCTCTTATTTCTGAATGGAAACACTCAAAAGTATGGCCAGCTGTCACAGTCCTACCCCAAATCTCTTGTTAATTTGTATTTTTCCCTAAAAGTTTTGATGCCTATAACAAGGTAAGAATGGGGAAATATCTGCTTTCATACTAAATGAAAGTTTCCAGTGACAACTGGCTAAAAAAACCTCGAGAAATGTATCAGAAAAAGAAAAACCAAACCAAAACCAAACCAAAACTCCCCCAAAAGGCAAATAAAATCAATACATATACACTGTTTAATATTAACAGGTATATACACCCTAACATAAAGGCCTGTTTCTCTGTTTTTATAACATGGGCATGACATGGCTCATTCAGGTGACTATCACAATAATTCGTAACATATTTGGTTGGCAAAGTGGAGCAGTATTTCTTTTCTATCAAAACTTTTTGTGTTTGTTTTGAGATTTGCTGTTCAATTTTTCCAGCTGAGGCAGCTGGAAAACATGCCTGATCAAACAACCGTGCAAAATATACATTGCATATCTAACCTGAATCTATCTGTCAAGTCTTTGGGGCTTCAACAGCTTTACCTATGAGAGGCTGACTTACTCTCTTCAAAATCTTTTGTTATGTTTGAAGGATTTTTTAAGACCCTATTCAATGCAAAAGACCAGTCATGCTGGGGGAGATCAAATGTCTTCTAGCTCCTGTGGATGGCAGAGTGATGCTCTGCTAGAAGACATCAGGCACGTATGACTTCCAATGACCCAAAATAACTGTGCAAGGCCCTGCATCTCAGAGGCCAAATTCCCTTTGGGTTTCTTGTCTTGATCCACAAACCATGGCAATTGTTGCTGAACCAGGCAGCTCAGCTGTTCCAAAATATCACAGTGAAGAAACGTACCATTAAATTACTTTTCCATGCACATATTAATAGGTGCAGGTAGTCCATGCAGGGCTGGAAAAAATAAGGAGTGTGGGAGATGGATGCAGCTGTTCCTTATAAGCTTTGAGCTTGTGTGAGTGCCAGGCAAACACTGTATGAGTGCCAGGTGAGAGAGCAAAAGAGCAAGAATGCTGAAATAAAAGCACTGCTCCTTACCTGCTGTCACCCACTCCGTGGCCATGAAGCTTTATCAAGTAGTAAGTCTCTACCTAAATTGAGAGGTTTTTAAACCCACTGCTCACTCTTTTCATCTACGGAATTATTACGGGAGGGAAAAGGTATCTGGATTCTCCTTCACGTTAAATGTTTGTACCGACTACTGCCTTAAAGGAGCAGATCACTAGCCTCCCTGCTAAGATCCTGCTATACAAGTCAGACGCCTTTTTATGTTTGGGGTTTTTTTGGATTTTTTTGTTTGTTTCGGTTTTGTTTGTTCTGTGGGGTTTTTTTAAAGAGCCTCCATAAGCACAAAGTAGAACCAATGCAGCTACAAAACTTGTCAGCATGAAGACTACAGCCATCTCACAGTACAGGGCTTTCAGTAACCTTGCAAATGTCAACCTCTGTCCTCTTGCTCAGCTCCTGCTTGCCAAATTCACCACTGATACCCTCTGCAACCTGTCGCTCCATTAATTTTTCAACATTCAACCTCTCTCAACACTATCATAATGAGGAAAGCTATTGGAGACTTTCCTGCTAATTCATTAATAATCATAACCCATCAGTTGTTAAGAAGATCTGAAACAGAAAATTAAAAGACCTCCTTCGTTTGTTTTTAGCAATTATCTCAGCATCACTGTTTGGTGTTTTTCTCCCATACACACAGACCACTTATCTCTTCTGTTCAGTCAGAAGCAAAAAGTAGAAACAGATTAAAGCTTGCGTAAGCATTTCCAAAAACACAGGGAGCAAAGCCACAGAAGTCCTGGGGTCTTTCTGCTTCAGTGCAATTTGATTCAGGCTCCTGAAGCCCTACAAACTGATTCCTCTCAGATGAGATTCAGTGGGCTGGCACTTCCAGTCCCCTGCCATGGATTTTGCACAATTAGTGGGAATAAACCAAAGCCATCTCTGGGCAATTGCCAAGTCTGCCCCTGCATTAGCCCCAGCTGCCACCCAGCCCCTCCTGGCCTCTCCCAGCACCTGAGCTTCTCTGGCTGTTGGTCCCTGCACATCTGTACTGTCTGTACACGTACCACTCTGCTGGCTTACCCCTGCAGCCTGCTTTTCCCATCTGAGGGGAATTTCCAACCAGTGGGACCACTAAAACATTAACATTAACTTAGCTTGATGAAATCCTGATGGCAAAACAGACCAGGTTTGCTGGCAAAGCATGAGTAGATAAATAGACACAAAATAATCAGTGTAAAAATGGTGCTTTTCATTCCTGTTTGATAAAGTCTGCAAAATCAACATATCAAATGCTCAGCATAGCAAACATCTGCACATAACCAGAAGGAGGAACACACCTGGCTTTTTGCAGAATTTACCTTAGAGCGTTGTAATAGAACTCACGAATATGACAGAAATCACTTCAAGACTGGATATAAAAGATGATACATCCAACATGTTGGAAATAAAACCACAATAAAAAGTTAATCTGACAAGTTTAGTATTGCCTCCTTTTTTTTTTTTTTTCCCTATAAAATCTCCCCACATTTTTACTCATTCATGCTTATAAATACCACCTTTGAAAACATTGTGGTCTGAACGCATTTTTTATTTCCTCCCTTGCTGAATCCAAAGGCTGAGGTAAAGCAGAAAGAAATGGTGATTACTAATTCACTACCCCCCACATAGTAGAATCAATCATCATCTTTGGATAAGAAGACACATTAGAGAGAGAGAGAGCGTATATATACATATATATATATAATTGCACGTGCACACATATATATGGTAGAAACTGTTTTTTCACTGTTAAAACTATTTGCTTTGAGACTGGAACATTCTGATCCTGGCAAAATGACGCAACTTATTAGTGGCAAGAAGTGACTCAGTGCCTTGCACTATTTTAGACAGCCAGATGAGATGATCATTAACTGCTACTTCAAATTCGCACACACTTCCATATTCAAACTTTATTATGGGAAAAGGAAAAAAAATAGAAGCACAATGGAAAAAAACTTCAAAATAAACCCATAAGAAAGTACAAAAAACACTACATAGCTTTCAACTTGCTCTTCATAAAGCGACCAAAAATGAGAAAATACAAGTACCTGATCAACTATACTAATTAGCTCTTCTTCTAAAAGCAGATGGCTAATGTCAATGGTTTTGCCATCCGTAGCTCTTCTAATAAGCAAGAAAGAAATCAATTTAATCTAACTGCATCTGTATTTCACAAACACAGTTATTTCCCTCTGTCAGACAACCTATCTTCACTAACAGATAATCCTCAGAGACCTCTCCTCCAGGTTGCAGTTGTGTCTGAAATCCATGCTGTGTCACTGGCACAGCACACACTACATCAGGCCAAAAAGAACATCCCAGTGGCTACCATAGATTTGCAAAAGTAAAGATGGGAAGCTTTGCCCAGTCTTCAGTTCACTTTATTGCCAATCCTACTTCTCTGTATCCATAAGCAGTAATAGTTTTGTCTCCTTAAGCAAATCTTCTGAGGAAGCATTTTATGTATTTTATGTATATATGCACAATACAGATAAATTTATATATGAAGGCTGTGCGATAAGAGTGGTCACACCATTAAACAGAGCTAGAAGACCAAGCTTCCATTTTGAGCAACATCATTTACATACACTAAAATGTGAATAAGTTATCTCCTCTCTTAGTTTGTGCATCCCCAAAGTGGAACTCCCTATACCTATACACTTTGAAATTAAGGCTTGAAAAGTGCTAAGAAAGACAAGGTGGTATTGGATGCTCCAACTGTATCAGCCAAGCCTTCTAGTGCTCCCAGGCACCAGAAAGTGGTTTTCTTCACATAGTTTATGATCAGTTTGTACAGTGAAACAGGCTATGTTAAATAAAAGTAATTTAGCTGTAATAACTATATAAATATATATATATACACAGAGGCTTGTAAGCATTAATAAAGGGGAAAATAAAGTTCCATCCATAAGTTTTAAAAGTTTGTAGGCCAGATTTAGCCTAAAACATTTTGTGGCTCATTTATTTAAAAAAATAAATAAAAAAAAAATAAGAGAGAGTCAGAGAAAAAGGGAGGGCTTAACATTTGATGTTTCTTAGAGAATACAATAATGTCAGACTGATCCTACGTCACACTGAGTCTCTCTGCCCTTATGCATACATTCAACACAGAGATGCAGGCATAACACCCAGAGAGATAGGACTCTCCACACAAACCTTCCTAGCAATAGTTAAGAAAAACACAGCTAAGCATTTCTTTGATAGCTATTTCCAAACCTGCCATTTCTATGTGAATTGTAGAATCTAGTATAGATTATAGATGGTTTGTGTTTTGAAGCCAGAGTAGACTACATAATCCTATAACTGCATGTAGCAAAGCTTTCACGTTAACATTTCGGTGTTAACATTATGTGCAAACTGTACTACACCAAAGTTGCTAGTAATCATGTTTGATAACTCTTTATAAAGAGATAGAAACCAAAGCGTACCTGGAGAGGAGGGAAAATTAGAGTAGGAAGATGAAGACAGAAATGGAAAAAAAACGCCAACAAACCAGGGTGGCAGGGGAAGAGGAGAATAAATAGAGAGGATTATTAACTTAAGTAAGTCATCTTCTGTATTGAAAGGAGATTGCAATCAGAGATCTGCCACTTACTCAACAATTAGCCTGACTTTCAAAGGCATCCTTTAGCAGATGTGTGCCATGAAGTAATCAGTGCACCCATTACATGAAAAGCCATTTATCATAGGAAGCAGGATTAGACTGAACCAAGGAAACAAAACCAATCCTCCCTCAAAGAAAATTTAATTAAAATCAAGCAATGTATCATTTCAGACAATAATATGTTCAATCTGAAGTATCATCAAGTATGAAATGTTGAGATTAATTGGAAGACTAGAATTCAGAGAACTTTACATCAATTTTTGCCCAGTTTAAGCCAAAAAGCTTGGGTGTAAGCTGACGCACTCCCTAGAAAAGACAAGGAGTGTGCTTTATGCCACCTTCAGTATCAGCCTCCCACTTTACGCTCCTGCGTAAACACACAAATTTATTACACACTGTAAAAACTTGGTTTCTCAGCAACCACAGAGCATGAGGAGTTTACTCTCCAGATCTGCAATCAGCTTTAGCACATCACATCCCCTCCGCTCCTCACATCTCCTCAGGGAAGGTCATGGGCTGAGAGCTGCCTGGGACCTTCAAATGTGCTCGGTGAGCCACACATTCATGTACATGCCCCAGAGCAAAATCAAACAGCAGCAGGGGAAAGGACTGAAATGCGGCCACAGGCTCTATCAGTTGTGAACCACATCATGCCTATTGACAATAAATTCTTCACTCCAGCTTTGTGGGTGCAACCACCAACAAAGATTTCCAGCACATAACACCCCAGCAAGATTACTAGCTCAAATGCAGGAACACACGTAAGAGGGAAAAGATTTCTATCACCCGGTATTAAAATTGTAAAGGTTTTTGCCTTATGCTCTAAAGCACTTTGGGCCACACAGTAGTGTCCAGAACTGGTTAGCCTTCTGCCATCTTCTTCCCTTTTATTATCCATCTCTGCTGCCCAGCCCGGCAGCCCAGCTTGTCTTTAGGTCCCTAAAAATGATCTAAGGACTAAAAAGCCACAAATTAGGAATGCAAAGGCACCCATAATTACAGGTAAGAGGAAAAACAAAACCATAATAAAAATACCAGGGACATGCTTTTGATTGTAGTATCTCATTCCATAGCTAGTGGCAGCAGCTTAATAGTTAAAACAAATTTATGGGAAATGTCCCGCTCTCCTATTCCCAAATTCAGCACTGATTTCCTGCATAACTCTGACCAGCTCATTTAATCCCTCCCTTTGTTTTAATCAGTTGTAATGGGAGGATGAAGACCTATATCACTTGAGGTCTGAAGAACCTTCTTTAAAGCTAGAAGATGTCCTGAAGATTAAGAAAGCAACTGAAACAGTATGAAGCATAAATGCATGGTAGTGAATCAGTTGCCATAAAATAAAATATTTCTCTTTAAGAACCAAAGATAAAATTTTTAAGTTGGCTTCCTAAGAGGCAGCAAAAGAAGCAGACTCAGATTCTATCACATCATATTATATTCCTGGGAAGCTCTGAAACTTAAGTACACTAAACAGTGATTTTATATCCCATGGAAAACACTGTTCCAAAAATGCAAAGTTTTATAACATATTTACATTTCTAACAGTGTCCAAATCTTCCAGATTCATTAAAGTTTTAATTCCAGCTTCTTTAATATATGTGTGCTTTTGGCCATTCCTGATAATTCTTTGTGATTGTTTGCTCAAGCACTCAGCAAATGCAGGTACTGAACATGGGAACGCCTCTTCTGCATGCCAAATGTGCCCTAAAAATCCTAAATGGTTTAGCACAGACAAGCAAACACATAAGACTATGTAATACGAGCTTTTGTACATTTGACCTGGTTTGGAAACCAACACATCTTTTTCCAGTTGGTTTCTGTTCTTTCCATTTACGCAGACAATGCCCTGCCCTCCCAGCATTTAGCTTCTCTGGTTAAAGAATTAATAGCAGTCATTCTTTGCTCCAGAAACCTACACACACCCCCTTTTATTTAGCAATACATTTGAATGGAAGAATGAGTATCAATGGATGAACGTCTCATCTATGCCACAGTGTCATTCTGGTGCTTCTAAAAACATTAAAGAACAGAGCCAGGATCCTAGCAGTTACTGTATGGATAGCCTTTTCATAACTCACAAAAAGATAGATGAAATGCATCTGTAATCAATATGTTTTATTCTTTGCATTGTTGACACTTTCTTGTGATTTACAATGCTGGTCATTCAACTGCTGCCCACAGGCATTCCCTGAACATCCAGCATCTAAAATAAATTATGGAACTGCTTCCTTGACCTTAAGCTCCGTTAAATCTATTACACTAAACAAGACTAGAAGCAAGTGAAAGCAGCAGAAATGCAGGTAACAGCACTTAATTTTACTGTCCATACAGAGATTAATTCCAAAATTCACTAAATCTGAAGTGTATCGCTGTAATCAACTCCATCCTGCATGTGCAACAACACAGTGCTCAGCCAAAAGCCTCACTCTGAAACATTTTGCTTACTCACATGCATATTGCACTAGAACATCTTTAAAGTAGATACACCGCAACCTGACCTCTTACCAAGAGTGACTTTTGCACACTATAGTGGCTGATTATACATTTTTAACAATTCAATTCCTTAGTCCCTGTTATGAGGGAAATTCCATTGTCTCAAGTGTTTTCTTGAGACAATGTAATTTCTCATTGGACTCTGCAAACGAGCATCTAAAGTATCGCCTAGTACTCTACATTACGACACTTCAACACCTGTCCCTAACCTATACCTCTCTCCTAACAGCAAAGCAGCAACTGGTCTGGACAAGGGCCCGTCTAATTTGCTAGCACCAAACCTCATGTCAAGAAAAAAGTGTATTTTGGTTTTGGGTGGTTTTTTGCTGTTCACTCCCTTAATGGCTCTCATTAATTGCCAGGGTCCACCTTTCAAGTAAGCAGCTCTGGTGTTTAACAACATACACAATTAGCTGGCCCTGTTACTGTTTATCTCTGAGGCAGGAACGGAAATTTCCAAGTGTGTGGTGTCTGCCATGCCCATTAGAAGGAAGAGCGAGAACATTAGTCTTTGTGACATATGGTATTCAGATGCACCCCACTGACACAGAACATAAATGGCCTCGGGGCACTGATGGCAAACACGTAACTCCTGAAGCCATCACAGTCCAACTGTCCACCAATTTATCTTTGTCTTACAAAAGCCATGTGTATTCACTCACTCCTGTTAACTATCAATTCAAAGGGGGCTGGCATGTCACTACAAAAGGGACAGTCAATAAAACTGTCAGTGTGCTCCAAAGCTTTTTCCACACTGAGTGCTTTGCTGCACACCAAGTTTTCTCATTAGGTGGAAATCACCATAAGAAATTCTGTGTGCCCACTTCTCTCTCCCCACCCACAAAAGCACATCTGTGAGCAAACATTAAAGGAACATTATTGGGGGCAATGTGAAATGAAAGCCAAATGAAACTCTCACATCTCATTTTGCGTTCATGCTTTGAGAGTCCTGTCAAATTTCTTGTAATATTGCAATTCAAAATAGGTGCATATGCAAGCAGAGGAACTAGTAAGTAATTGACTGTCTGATTACCGTTGTCTGCTCCTATGCAGAGCTCATTTGACAATTACGAAGAACTGCAAACAAGCTATGTAGCTCTATGAATGAATTTAAGATCAACATATTGGAGGAGTGGTGGGGCAGTAATACACTGGATCACATTTTGTATACCACTGCCCCTTTTTACTGTCTCTTATTTTGAGCTTACCAGATCTACTACTTCACTTATTTTGAGCTTAACAGAGACACCCAAGTCAGAGATTCATGTTTTGGCTGCTGCATTAAAGAAACACAAAAACCTTGCAGTAATATCCTAGCACGCCTCATAAAATATAGGTCTTGTATTCCTTCTTTATCTTAATCTACATCTTTACAAGACCAATTTTCTTTCAGCTACATATAAGTAGTGTGGTTGACATGGGAAAATGGCATATGTCCAGCTTCAAAATTACTTAAACGATGCATTTAACATTCACCTAAACAAAAACAATCTGTTACAACAACAGACTGTGGAAAAGAGAAACCAAATAATGGAGGAGGAAAAGATTAGAAGGTGAAAGCTGAATATGATGTTATGTTCACTAAAACATAGAAACACTCTTTCTCTCTGTAGATATGGAACCCTGCTGGAAGGCCGTCTGCATCTGCTCTCCTAAGTATCTTTCACTGAAGTAAATAGAAATTAAACATGAGAGCTAGCTAAGGCTCCTCAAGCAGGTGACCGACTGCAACACAATGACAAGATGTGTCTGAATCTCTAGACCCACCTGCCTTGATCTTCTAAGGTCTCCAAACCTGTACAAAGCAACTGAAGATCAGTTCCCAAGAGCTACTTTCTGAATACAGTTGGGTATTTTTAACACTAGTTTGTAAGGACAAAAAAGAGCTACATTAATATGAACATAGAATACTATTTTTAAAATTCCCTTGGGCTAATAAAAAGCTGTCACTAGGAGGGAAAATAAACTTTTCAGTTGAAATATCTTCACTCCCATGCTCAGTGTTTCTGCAAGATGGAATACACTAATAATTAAAATAGTAGTTATGATTCCTGCCTGTTTCTATCTTTCCAGCCACCACAAACCCAAGTCTCACATAGGCAGGTAAGAATTCACAAAAGATTCCATAACCAATCCACCAAGGCATTTTGTTAGAGAGGCTGAAGGGCCAAGAATCCCAAGTTTTAAGTGGTCAAACAGCAAGTATGGGGAAAAAAATAATGCTGATTACTTCTATAAGAGTATTTTAACATTTCAAATTAGGTAAAAAGAATGAAGTGGAACCCCACACTCTTGCCTTTATCTATGAGGGAAAAGCAAACAAACAAACAAAAATCAGAAAGTTAAATACCAAACGTTGAAAGTAATGGAAAAAACAGTTTAACTGCAGTTCACATAAAAAAGAAAGAGAGAAAAAAGAAAAGTTATTTTGGAAATAAACACAAATAGGTTTAGATTTCAAAAACAGGGCATTTTAGCATTCAAATCCTCCCAGCTTCTATTAGACTCGACCTGAAGAGATGCCAAGTATTTAAAGGCCTGAATTTGGAAAAATACTATGCAAATGCCCAAGATAGAAGCTGGCTAATGCAACTGCTTGAATTTCCAAAGAGAGCATATCACAACCAGGACTAAGACCAATGGCTTTTGCTGCAAGATGCAAAGACTGTCCAAATACCCATTACAATTAGCAGTGGCATGCATAACCATGCCCTTGGTGACGAAAACATATCAATGCATACATCACTTACAGTATGCAAGATGTACATCGTGCTCAGCTATCGCATATAAACCTGAACAAGAAAGTATCCAACACCTAAATCATCTATCTTTGCAGACTGATTTGGTTATTTCCAGTACTTACTGCTTACTGTCCTCCAGTCAGTGCTCCAGCCTACAACTGGACTGAACACAAACACTAACATTTTCAACCACAAAGAACAGGACTTAACTACTACCTTCTTTCTTAGATTTCTTTTTGAAGTGGTGTGTCTGTGAGGCAGCCTTCTTCAATCTCCCATGCCCTCATCTTTGGTACCAAATGTATAAACCTGAAAACAATTCTCATGGCATCCAGTGCAAATTAAATCGGGGTATCAGTGCTATTTTCCAAATGCGAGGTTACAGGGGCACAAACACAGAGAACTGTGATGCCTTAAGCCAAGTCTCCTCATAGGCTAATAGCAAAGATGAAGTAACACTGTAAGAAAATACCTGTCAGCTAACTATGAGGCTGCAATGACATCTTCCATAGCATTTGTTTTTCAACTGTTGCCACCTGTACTACTGGATGGCATCTTACAAGCAGCTTATGTTGTTCAGCAGCATTCAATGGAGTTGCCTAATTTCCATGTCATAAAGCAGTACCTGACCACAACTCTTGTGCCAAAAGTTAACATTGATAACAATCATCCTTATATTTGACAGTCTTATGAATACAAATTTCAGTGATGTTGAAAGCCAGAAGAGGACTCTTCCTCTTCTTTGAAAGTTACACAAACAATTTTACTACAGTTCCTATTTACAGGCATCATTCAGAGAGTGGGAAAGCTGTCAGAGGAGCAGGAAGCAAGGAGTGTTGAGGGGGAGGGAGGCATACATGTGTGTGTGTGCACGGAAGAAATTTCCCTTCAGTAGGTCACTGGAATGTATTTTAAACCCCACAAAATAACACAGTTCTGTTACACGTTTAAAAATCAGTGTCTCAGAAGATAAAATGTCTTTGCCATATATTTAGAGAAAGTCTGAGCTGCAAGCATGCGAACATTTTTTTCTACAAATCTAAGACCTCAGTTTCTCCAATAAGTCACCCAGAGGACCAGATTACAGTGTTATAGTCTGGATGTAGATAAAACATTTTCACTACCGGAGGAAAAATCTTGATTTGTTCAAAGCTTTACTCATGCATCACACCAGGCTTTGGAGCAGCATTTCCAAGTTATTTAGAAGACAAGGTCTTATGTTAAAAAAAATGAGTAAACCTTTCACAAACTCAAAACGTAATTGTGCAGCTTTGTAAAATCAGGTTATCTACACTAAATATTGTTGCAAGATGGGGTAAAAAGGTATTTATTCTTTTACTATTAACAAAATGGAAAGATCTTTACATAAAGCTGAATACAAAGTGGGAGGAGTACAAATGCCTTTGGCTAGGCAACTTATGAAACCACTTACGTTTCCTGAGCTTTAGTATACCTGATTTTTTCCCTTAAACATTTCTCAAGGTCTTGAATGAATTTAATCCATTCATCTTACTGAGCTGGACTAAGTAGTTTTACCAAGTTCTGCTAATTTTCCACAGAGCAGCTTAGCAGAACAAGCACGCCTCAGCACAGCCCCAGAAGCCCAGCCAAGTGCTGATGCATATGGTGCTCGCACAGCTAAAAACCATGGCTCTGCACTGCAGCAGCACTCCAGCTGCACCAGAAACAGTTTAAAAATTGTAATAATAATAAATACAGAGATCTCCCACAAGACAAGGTGCAAATCCTGATAGCAGTCTATTGTTTGTGCAGCCCTAGAGCATCACAGAGATGAAGCTGAAAGCTGCACATGGACAGCACTATAAGAAGAAAGCAGGATTGTGACTGACACAGCAACAACCTAGTCTTCACGAAGAAATGGAAAGCACATGTGTCATTTCAGAACTCCACATTCAGTCCCACTTTACAATGCCAACTGCAAAAAATACAACCGCAAACAGTTTGCCCACTGACGAACTGGTACCAAAGCCCTGGAAAATCCTACAAATAGTGGCGAAGTCTTTTCATGCTAAATAATATGTCCATGGCAGAGATGAATCCAGTTCAAGGGTGATCAGAAGCAGGAAGTAATAAAGAAAGAGAGTCAGCATCAGACTCAGTAGAAAGTCTTTAACACCCAATTATAACTATAAACAGCAGGAAAAAGTTTTGAAATTTATTGAAATCAGGCTAGCAGTGTATGCATCCCATTTAGGCATTTTTTTCTATGAAAATCCTTAGCATATCAATTGGCTTTAAAGAATGACTAATAAATTTTAATACTGCTTTTGAAGTTCATATTAAAGGATTTTACAACAGGAACTATTAGGCTTGATATTGACTTGCCATAATAGAGTTAATGAGTATTCATTACTAATTTAAAGACAGCAGAACTGATAGAAAACAAGTATTAGAAAAGATTATTAATAAATACTCAGCATACATAAGACTTTGAAGCTCCTTCTGCTCAAAAGGGACGGAGTCCTAAAAATTTCTGAACTATAGTCCTGACTTCACTTGCCGTTATGATTACAACTGGATCAAACAGAAAAGAATGTTGTCTTATCACCCTAAACTACACCTGAGTATAAAAATTACATTAAAAGTCAAGTCTTGTGAAACTACACTTCTAAGGCAACACCTAAGAGGTGCCACCAACTACCAAAATGGGAAACTGCAGAACTCAGAAAGCCTTTTTGCATCAGTCTGAGTAAAGTGCATTTACAGAGCAGGGATAGCATAGGTAAAAAGTTATGATGCTTTAGGACTGAAGAATAACTACAAGTGTGGGTAGGTCATTTGTGGGCTACCCAGTAACACTCAGATGACTGAAAAGCTTCTGAGTACTCTTCTGCATCTTGCCCAAAAGGTACCATTAGAAAGTACTCGTACTCCCCCAGCCTCTAGCCATGAAAATCAAGACATAAACCCAGCTTCCAGCAACTGAGTCAACAAGCCTCTTTATTACCAATAAAATTGTTAGTAGCAAACATATAAACATATTTCTAAACTACTTTCTTAAGTCAAGTGCTGTAAACTAGTTAGATTGATGGTAATTATTCAATCCTAAAATCCTAAAATCTATTTTTGCCTTGGCTGAAAAAATACAAAAAAAATTTAAAAATCTTAAATCCCAGCCTTGCAGTAAACATAGATTTGTTTTCTGTTACAGTGTGTGAGTTTTGATGATGCAAGTACCACGTCAAGAAAAAGCTTTCACTCAATTCTGTACTTGATTCAAAGGCAACCGTAGTACAGGCAGAGCTGGCAGCATCAGCTATTAGCCAGAAAGTGGCACAACACTTTCCATGATACAGCTTTTTTTAAGTCACATTTGCAATACTTGATTCTTCATTATTTGCCCATATACATAATCCATATACATATGGCCATAATACTCATGGACTGTATGTATGGGTAGCTAAATGCTCACTGTGCAGGATTGACGGGGAAACAGTATAATTTTATCCATGTGAAAAACAGAGTTTATTTTCTCATGAGTCTTGTTTCAGATCATGAATTTGAGAGTTTGGAGGGAGCTATGGTATGAGACATGCAATTTGTTGTCCCTCCCACAAGCTCCCCAAAATTGACCAAGGTATAAGATAGTGAAAATACAGTACTTCAAAATTACTACTAGAGAGACCCATTAAAACATTCAACACTGCTGCTAAGATCTCACCCATGCCTGACTTGCTCCAGAGATGGAATAAACTACATGAGGTGCCTCAAAAATTAAAGCTTCAGTGGGCAAGGTAAATCTTGGACTATGCATCAAAACAGTTTTATTCCCTCTCCATCCTGAGCACTTACCACAGTCAGTTATAGAAAGAAATAAAGGTAAAACTTTTCTTTATCTGGGAGAAAATGGGGGGGAAAGCTTAAAGAGAAGGACAGAAAAGCAAAGACAGCAGAATCACTGCAATGCAAAAGATTCTGGAATAGAGAAGGAGAAACAGGACTGAAACAAAAGAAACAAGGAGGGAGCACAGACATGGTGGGGAGCTGTGGCATCATTCAATGAGGAGTATGCTGGCCAGGAACAGAAAAACAGATTTCTGTCCCCACTTGCTGAGGCTGAGGAATCAGAAATGAGAGGCAGTGGAAGCTAGCAATGGAGTAGGGATGTAAAGAGTTCATGTGAGACATCAAAGCAGAGGAGATTCTGACCAAACCCTTGGATGCTTTAGTCCTGCAACTCCTCCCCTCCCACAGAATTGCCTGCTGCCAGGGCAGGGGCACACAGAAAACAACAACCAGCAGAAAGGACTTCACTAGCTCACCTGGCAAAGTTTGTATTCACTGTTTAGACACCTTTCATGCCTCATTTTAGTTCCATATGAAATCTGCAAAATTTACCTTTAATAAAACACCTATTAAGCTCAGTTAAGGCAAGCAAACAAATACACAAACTTGGAATAGCCTCCCAAATCAATTTAAAAGTTAATGCAGAAAGCAATAAATAAGTTGTGAGTCAAGACATCAGGGCATCTGAACTCCCTCCTATGCTTGCTGCGTGACCTCAGTCAGACAAGTAACACCACTCGTGCTTTCATTACCTCTGTTTCATTATGATTTCCTCCAGCAGAGGACAACTGGAGAGCTATGCATGAAAGAAGAACACAAGGGTACTGAATAGGACCTCATCATTCAGGCTGGTATCAAAACACATGAAAAAAAGGAATTCATATGAGAAAGTGTGAGAACCAAGGTTATTAAGGTTGCAGTCACTATGAAAAATTGGTAATTTTTAAAATGGGGCTGACTGTAATGTATTTGATAATATACAGACTCCAACTACTGTACATGTCAGAAATCCTTTAAACGACAAAAAATTTAAGCCCTACATATTTTCCTTTGGGTCACTGATTATTTCTTCTGACATTCACAGAGTTTTATTTCCCTTTTGCACCAAAGAAGAGGCACCTGTGTTTCTTCAGTCACTTACAATATTCAGATTCTGCTTTTGAACTTTCCTTTGCCCCAGTTTCTTGTCATCACTGCTTAGTTATCAGCATGGGGAAGCAAGCAAGTAGCTTTCTCTCTTCCCTCAGGCAATACCATTGCTGCGCTTTGATTTGCGTCACAGAGACAAAAAAAGTAGAACAGCTGCAGCCCTTAATTGCAGAAACCACGTATGTGAAGCTGCAGCTCAGTTTCACTGTTGTTCTTCCAGCTAGAAAAATTATTAAAGGCCCAGTCCTGCTTGCTGAAAACCAAGCCGTACACTAGCACAACATGCAACTTTCAGAGACAGTGGAATACAGTCAAAAATTTAAAATCTAAATAGTTTTAAGTAGAATAAAGTCACATTTAAGAAACACAGACTCTTATACCAGCTTCACCACCTGAGCGCTTCCCACAAGCCTGTTAAGGCAGCAAAACCATTGTTGTTTGTTCCTGTTCTCCAGCCCTATCCTCAGAGAGGATGAATAGGCACAGGCAATTTATTCTGTTTGTCAAAGTGGGTTACTGTAATAGGAAGGGTCAAGTGCCTTAGTTGTTGATTAGGTGTAGGTAGTACATTTATGTTAATAAATACAAGATCAAAGAGTCACACCTGGCATTTGCAGTGAAGGAAAGACCAGCAGGCTTGGTAATATATCCCAAGTTCCTGTCTTTCCTCAGACTTCAGCCATAGTTCTCTTTCCCACATAAATCCCCTTCCTTACACATCCACAGGTGTATTCCCACAACAACAACCAAGACTGGTTTCCACTTCATGGGCACGGGACTGAAGAGCTTGTCTTTTGGAGAATTCCCAAACAGTGAAAGCTGTCACTGTGATACAGCCTGGCCAAGAAAACAATGACTATGGCCAGACAGATGCTCATTTGGACTGGAAAATATACACACGAGTTTATCACCTTAAACTTCAGCATATAATACTTTTTTCCTAATGAATTACTGTCTTTCAGATATATAGCCCCACTGGATCTGACTGGCTGTTTTTCAGGATTTCATAAAGACACTGATCTGTTTACATACTGTCCAATTTACCAGATGCTTCTACAGAGTATTTCACGATTTAGTTTGTTTACTGTGTAGCAGGTTATAAACACAACTTTATATTAAGAAGCATCATTATCTAATGATGATCTTTCACATCTAAAAAAAAGAACAGAACAATTCTGAAAGGGATAATGCACTAATACATTAATATTTGAGAAAAAGGAGTGTGGATGGAGGAGGGCTCTCTCTTTAAGCAATACTGAATGCTCATTTGATCAAACCTAGAAGTGTGTTTAAAAATATTTTTCCCTATAGAAGCAAAAAGGAAGTGTAGAAAGCATCCAACAGACTGAGAAAGAGATGACCATCAATTAGAATCATAAACAACACTGATATATCACATTAGGAAGAAAGCTTGCAGTACCTCAAACCCTCAGCAAATCACTAGACAAATTCAGACGCAAAATGCACTCAGACTATGTAACCAAGACTAAGTTACACCCACACCAGCCACATGTTGGTGATGTAACAGCTGGATAAATCCAATCCCTCATCCAACCTTCACCAGCTGACTCAGTAACAGAAAGGAGCATGAGGAAATTTTCATTACTCTGTTATCATATGTGTGTTACTGATGCTTACACAGTCCTGCTTGCATGAGGAAAAAAGCCTGAAGTAAAAATGCCCTAACTTAAAAGAGTACTCTATTCTTAATGTATTTACAGTGCTGCATAAGCGTAAGGCTTGGATTACTAATGTGGATTATTCACCACCAAATTCTCAGGAAAATGCAAGCTGTAGAAAGTTTTGCTTGCTTCAATTCCTTGAGCAAAAGGCAAACCTCTTCTAGGCAACCTTTCAGTCTACTTTAAAAATGTTTTGATGCTTCTGAAATTTGCATCTTGCAAACACCACGCTTACTACCTTTAAAAACAAATCACCCCTGAAGCACTGTTTCACTGGTTCAAAGAACAAACATCCAGTAATAGAATAGTAAGTCACTAAGATGTTTTTGCTGGAATTTCCATAATCATTTTCTCTACATTACTTGTTTGTACTGGGTGAATACACTGCAAGTTCTCACCTTTACCACTGTGTTTTCAGCAAGTCCAGCTCTCTTTGGGGGAGAGCTCAATCCTGCCATTAATGTACAACAGTCAGAAATACAGGTTTTTCCGTACTTGAGGGCATTGTTTAAACATACCAAAGAGCTCTGGCTTAAAGCATAGATCTGTCCATTTCTAGGAGTATTCATTTTTGTGCCTCACAATCAAGCTATGTGCTATAAGGGGTTCTGGCCATGAACATGCTTTATTCCTGAATCTCCTTCCTGAAAATAAGAAGTAACAGTCCAACACCAGAAAGGAAAAGATGATGGCAGAAACCTCTGTATCAGAGCTGTTCTCACACATTTGCTGTCAAGTATAGAATGTACTTTTGGGCTCACAGTTGCTGACTTACTCTAATCATATTTGTCATGGGAAATTTTAACAAACATGGGGGATAACAGTGTTTTCCACCTACAGTGAAATGTTCCAAAAGTCAAGATGCCTGGTGGTTAATTTTCTCCTTTTGGTAAATATGCATATAGCCTGTCTTGGTTTTGACTCAGATGATATTTGAAGTATTTTTAGAAGCAACCACCAGCTAGACCAAGCACTCTCCATTTCCTGAAATAGTAGCTGTATTTTATGGTCTCTGAAGCATCCTTACTTTCCCTGTCTACCCTCCAAATGAAACTCAGTTCTGCTTATCTGCTTCATCAGAGCTCTTCCCCACACCTTCACAGAGACACAATTCTATACAGCCCATCTCAGTTTTTGACTACCAAAGTATCACCTAGACACTTTCTGGTCCGATCTGGAGAGAAAACAATGTGATGGTATCTGTACTCATTACAGAATTATGCACAAGACAGATGGTTCTGGGCCAATGGGACCATGTGTGGAAAATGGGTCTGTTCTCAAACACAACTAGCAAGAAGAGATATGTAACAAGACAAGTTCATCCCTTCATAGGCAGTGAAATTCTTACACTAAGGATGAACCTGACTACCAAGAGTGCTGGCTGAATTCCACATCTATCTGTGATGAGCACCTAATGTACCTTGATTTCATTTAAGTTTAACAAAAGCATCACAGAAGAACAAGGTGTGCATGCTGGAAAGGCACCAAATGGCGACACATTTGTACTGCTGCTTGGCTAGAACAATACAGCATTTATTACAAGTTAAACATTTACTCTAGACAGGGCTTCTGAAAACTTTCTGTCACAGTGTAAATTGCCGTAATACAGCATGAAGTTCCATACAGAGGAGCACACACAATGGAAGACGTAAAACAATCCTGCTAGCTTGACCCTTTCTGTTTTCTTTTTTTCCTGAGCATGGGGAGACATATTTGAATATTCCATATTTGTCTTCAAGAAGATAATAAATAACCACAGCATCTTTTCCTCTTTGATTTCACCTCGATCTAACTTAGTTAAGGAGAAATAAAAGTAATACAAAGATGGGGGTACAACAAAGAAAGTAACTGACTTAGGCTTTGTTAACCTTGTGGCCTTGTTTGAGTTTCAGCTTTTGTTTCTAGCTGCCTAAACAGAAAGGAAGAGACAGAAATAAATTACTCAGTTGAAATAATTTTACAACACGTACCAGTACAGCTTCAACCAAATTAGCCTGCTTTTGGATGACAAGGAATTTGCCCTAGAGCAGCATACTACGACTTGGGCACCAACAGCATAAATTCCTGGGATAAAATATGCCTCTACTCCCACTTCCCAGTTTAGAAGAGTAATGGCCTGTCCCTAGAGGGGTCATCAAGCAACTCTGCCACATAAAATCCTATCTGCTTTTTTCCTAGCATTCAAACTTTAAAGACTGATATTCCTTTAATGCTGTATTGTCAGTTGAATGATGTTGATTTTTGAGACTGCGATAGTAAGCAGCCAAGGAATCTAGTCTGAGCTTTACTTGAGATAATTCTTGAGACAGATATGCTCCCAGCCCCCAGAGGCAAGAGGCTGGCCTGAAGTCTCCAATGTTTACATATTTATATACAAAACCACATATGGACAATTCATCTTAGACTTCTCCACTGAGAAAAATGACATGAAAGCTTCTCCACCCCCTAAATAGTACAACTCGGCAGAGGGACAACCATAACTGAGATGGTCACACAGCTGAAGAGTTTTTCCAAAGGTACTGGCTGTCCTGCCCTACTGCAAATGGTGTGTTTCTCCCTTTGAATTGACATCTGAGGAAGACTAGAACGAATTAGTCCATCCACAGAACTGAAACAGCACAGAAATGCATTTAAACAGGCGCCACAGAGACATTTACATAATTACCTAATGTGCAAGGTCACAATGCACTGTACTAAATACTCCATTTATTGTAAACAGGCAATTTCTGCAGAACAAAAGCATGGGCAACATTGTTTTGCTCACCTATTATAGTGGCCTCATCAAGAGCATCATTACAAGAACAGGATATGTGATTAGAGAAGAAAACAATACAAATTTTGTCCTTTGCCAGCACGACTGCAGGCATGGTGGTGGCCCTGCTTTCCATTACATTCAACAGATCTGTGATGGTTTTTGGTCAAAGTTTCTGTCGTAATTAGCTGCTTTCAGAAAATGTTGAAAATTTTACCACTCCCATCCTTTGCAGTACACTTCAGTACTCCAGGCTTTCAATGCCCTTCAGCAAGCCATTCCTCCTCACAGGCCATCACCTCTTCGTTCCTCAAACATCCTCACAGCAAGCAGCATGGTTTCATTTACAGAGGGCTCGTGTTTCTGCCATCTGCCCACTATATTGGTGGTAAGGTTTGAAAAAGGACAGAATAAAGCAGAGCTTGTCCCTCTCCATCAGGCAGTATGAAGCCCGTACTGGCGCTCAGCAGGCAGCCTCTACACCAACAACCAGTCAGTAATTTGTGAAGGCTAAAACCAGCAAATGATCTTCTTGTTTCTGAGAAAGAGTTTAAACAGAATTGAGACTATATCAAGAGCCGGAAAGGGGCCTATTGAAAAAGAAGGAGGAAAAAAAAAAGACCCCATCAACTACATGTGTGATAAAACTAAGGCAGCACAAAAATCCAGCTGACATGCAGGAACCAAAGATTTAATGATCCCCCTTCTGTGAAGCTCCTTGGCTTACAGCTGCTCTAGCAGCCTCTCTTAATTCCAGGTACTGACTGGCTATGCTGGCACCACCCCTCAAAGCAGATGATAAATTTACTGGTGCCCATATTTCTGGGTTGGTTGCTGCACATATTGCTACAGCCAGCCCTGATGTTCAGATAGCAACTCCCAGTTCCTGGCCTTGCAACTGTGGCTGTTGGAGCAGCAGGGTGTTCAGCTTGACCTTGCAAAGGCATGGATCCATGCAGTCTGTGGGTCCAGGTATGCAGTATTTTAGTAAATGTGCTATCTGATTGACTGTTTGCTCTTGGCTGGTGCAACTGCAACATACGTCTACTAATGGCATCACAGTGGAAGTTTTGTCACAGTCATACTTTCCTGTTACAGCAGTCAGGAAGAAAAGACAGCTACTGGGGAGAGCCATAATATATTTGTGTGAAAATAGTTAACACAGGCAAAAACTACGTAAGAAGAGGATGCATAACTTCAGTATGGTCAAAAGCTTTTGCAGAAATGAAAACTCTTTATTGGGAGCTCAATTATCGCCCATTCAGTTTGAGATTGCAAGCAGCTAGGACTGAAGATACCAGTTGCTTCATGCTAGAAGTAAATACTGCAGTGATAATAAGTGATACCTATGGCATTAGTGTAACACAAAAATCTTTGAACAGACTAAAAGGAAATTTCCAAAACTAGTCCTTATATCAGCGAAAAACAAAAATATCATAGGCTGCCCCATCACCCCCTCAGCCTGGAGTCTACCTTCTTTTTCCAGCAAGCAGAGCCACAAAACAGTAAAAAAATCCCAAAATTGGATCCCACGATATTTCTAAATAGGTGCTAACAATCTGGAAATGAGCCTCAGCTGGATGTTTAGTAAACAGCTACTGGAACAAAAATCATGTGTGACACAACCCAAGCAGAATACAAGCATTGATCTTGCCATCTCAAGGTGATTCACAGTCTACTGCATTACACAGCTCCTTTATCAGTTATCAAAGATGGAAAAAGGAGGTGTGAGCACAGACTGGAAAGAGTTAATTATTAAAAAAAGGCAAATAAGTATTAAAAGAAGCAATAAATTGGAGAACTGAAACGAATCTTGTAATTTTCAGATTAAAATAAATTAACATGGTCTGAAAATTAAAAACATCCCAGATTAAAACTCAGTCAGCCGCACCATTAGTACATTCCTCCCGACCGAGTGGTCTGAGGAATTTATACATTTGGCATCGTATAAAATGTGCTATTCCTGGCAGGACTTCGAAACAGGGGAAGTGAAAGGGCCAGCAAGACAGGCAGGGCAACAGGGCCAGCCTCAAAGGAGGTTGGGGAAGGAGCCATAGGGCTGCCCTGGCAGATTTTAAGCACAAACTGAATGTTGTCTTTCACAACTAAGTAAAAGCACATTACACTTAAATGCATTATTCACCTTTCCAAGTCAGCCCCCTTACTGCTCACCCGCTCCTTCCTCCTACATAAATAGCTAATAATCTTTCACTCATTTTCAACATATTCATTAAGGACACAACGACACAATCCTCAGGAGTACAGGTGCTAATAAACTACCTGCACAACACAGCTCGCTATTGCACGCCCTGGCTACAATTGCCATTTCAGCCATCTGCTATTGGGTTAACCAGTTTGACAGTTGGTTAAGATTTCTGAGCACCACTATGAGCTATGTGCTGGCATTAAGCATTTTATGTCCCAAACCCAGAGCATCAAAGAGTGTTAACAAGATGTGCTAATCAGCCTGCCCTTTGATTAACCTACAGCTCTGACACATGTTGCGATTTGTAGGAAATACACAACAAGTTTAGTCATGCGATATTTCTGGGTGACAACATATAGACTTTTCTTGTTCATTTAATTAAAAAGTAAAGAAGCCATGAGTAGGCAGAGAAACCCCTTTTATGAGGTTTAACATGGAGCAATTCTGAACTACAAAATACTAAATCTTTTCTTTTTTCCATGATAAGGCAACACTTCGGGGGGGGGGAGGGCGGTGGAAACAACAAAACACCAAAACCAATAGAAAATTCTTTTTCCACAAGGAAAAGCAGCTTTAAGTACAAGATTATCTTCTACCGACCAAGCAGCTGGTCCTCCTCAGGAAGCAGAAAGACTTGGGAGGTGTCTGTCACACACAACAGCAAAAAGGTAGAGGGCAAAGATAAATTGAATGACATAACAAAATAACAGAGACTCCCAAACTACCAGTAGGGATTGGACTAAAGGACTCTTGCAAATGACCATGTTTTTCCAAAGCAACAGCATCTACATAGGAAACAAAAAATTTCTTGGTTGGGCTTGATTTTTTCCATGTTCTGAGCATTCACTGCAAGTATTGCAATTCTTCCAATTTTTAGGAAGGACTCCCACATCTTAGAAAACAAGGCAACTCACACCTTGTTCTCTAAGGTATACAAACGAAGTCCTTTACTGAATTCCTGGGTGAAAGGAAAAGAAAGATTACGATGTTACTGGCATCTGTTCAAACAAGCTAAATGGCAGGGGATATTAAATGTACCAACTTCATCACACAATTCCAATAATTCACTTCATAGATCAATCTCATCAACCCAAGTGCTTAAGTCAGCCTTCATGGGTTATTGTCAGACATTGATTTGTGCCTCTGGAACAGAAGGTCATTATTCCTGTCACTCATTTAGGACCACAGAAGTGAGAGTTTGACTGCAGAGCAATCATTCACTCCAGCAAAAGAGAGAGAAATGCTATACTGTGCTTGGGAACAGGGTTGTTCTGCTTCTCTACGGTTAACTAAATTGCTGCCCAAGATAACATGGGCCTAAAGACTATTTGTTACCGAACACTGTGTTATGCCTAGGTGTTTGCTTCTGTTCCAAAATGTATTCAAGACTGATGAGCCACCTCACGACAGTGGCTCATGGTGGTCATGCGTGCTGGCAGGGAGAGAGGGAGAAGAGCTGTGGGTTATGAACTGAATTCAGTTGCAGAAGTGTGCTCATCAGAAAATATTTTGGAACCAGTTCTCCAGCTTCTCCTGACACAGACAAACAAACAAACAAACAGAAAAAAAAACCAAAATATCTGCCTCAGAAGACAAAAAAGGAAACCTGTACCACTGGAGCAAGAAACTATTTCTCTGGTTTCCTTCTGCATCCCAGCCACGCTGGCCCTGCAGACCCTTTGGCATACCTAGCATTATGTCCCACCCTGCTCTCTCAGTTTCCTATAGACCACAAGAACAAGTTTGATTTGCAGAAGATAGATCAGATGTAGAAACAAAAAATCCTTTAGGTTTAGAGGCTAGGGAATCTATGCACTTTTCTATTCCCAAAAGCAAGGAAAGGCGAATGCAGCGTGATGAATCAGAGCTTCAATGCTGATGTAAAAGCAAAGACACTAAGAAGAAAGGAAGGCAGTGATAACAACCAAAGAAAGAATTTCTCCAAATTTCACACATCCTGATGTTGCCCACTTCCTTTGCACTCCCTT
Organism: Coracopsis vasa; assembly: GCA_026283785.1. Lineage (NCBI taxonomy): Eukaryota > Metazoa > Chordata > Aves > Psittaciformes > Psittacidae > Coracopsis > Coracopsis vasa. The sequence goes on from JANHGB010053556.1 coordinate 177,032, forward strand.
AATTGAATTTTGTCCATCTGAATAAGCATGTGTAATGGGAACTCAGCTCACAACCTTGCTCCCATTACCATATCTTGCATTTAATTGAAATGTGTAATCCCATGGAAGCCCAGATATTAACCCATTTGGGTGGAGTGACTATTATTACAAGCCTCATATTTTTCCTGAATCTCCAGCTGCTGGAACTGTAAGACTCTGTGAGAATATCCAAGGGCCTGAGTTGCAGGATTTTTGATTTGTTTATTTTAGAAGATATCTCATGCTCTCATGCTTGTGGAGAAAAACAAAAATAATTTTTTAAAAAATAAAAAGCTTGAAAAAATGACTTGCAAGTTCCTTAAAGGCTCAGAAACCAGAAGAGGAGAAAAAGAATACTTTGCTTTTTTTTTTTTTTTAAATCATGATTCTTTTAAGCTAGTTTCTTGACTGCAAATTCCTTCGTGGTATTTACTCTACAATAATTTCCCTCCAACAGCATTTTTTTTTCAGAATGGAACTATTCCTGATGAAAGTGAGAGATTATAGGGCTCATTCTTTCTGTAGCTTTACTGACAGTGATCATCTATTTAAAATCATAGAATCATAGCATGGTTAGGAAAGGACCTTAAGATCAGCTGGTTCCAACCCCCCTGCCATAGGTAGGGACACCTCACACTAGACCATCTCTCCCAAGGCCCTGTCCAACTTGACCTTGAACACTGCCAGAGATGGAGCAGAGCATTTATCACTTCTTTAGGCAACCTGTTCCAGGGCCTCACCACCCTCACAGAAAATAACTTCTTCATTTGATGAGTTCAAGGTCATTTCTCTTCCATGTATGTAAGCAAATGTTAAACTATTTCATGTGTTAGTTTAGCTCATGGTGCCAGAGATGAGGGAGAGAGACATGGATCTGCTATCCCAAGAATTTTTAGATAAAATATAAAAAAGGTAACAAAATATTTCAAGGGGAAAAGAAATAAAAAACACCACCACATTGCCTAAAAAATTTTTCATTACTTTTTAATGGCAATTTCGAATTATTTTCTGACTGTGCTTTAAGTCTCATCACATGGTTCATGGGGTTTATTTGGTTTTGAAAATGCCCTTTACAACTAGAATAGTAGCTTCATGATGCAATGTGTTTTGTATGCACCACACCATGCAGCATGCTAGCAAGACCACCAGCTGCATTCCCTCAACCAGAAGACTAAGATTAGTTGTCAGAACTTGCCTTCTTCCTAGCTGTTATGAAAGAAATTGAGATATACTTTGTCCAGCTCTAATATGTTGATGTTTCCATTGAGAAAAAGAAAACACTTTTCTCTAAACATTTTCAAGCTTCAGGAGTCTCAATTTACAGAACTGAAGCCCAAGAAGCAACACAGGATCATCAGTAATAAAGATGAGCAAGAGAGACAGAATGAAGTGCAAGCAAGAAAACGCATGTGTGTGTGTGTGTATGTATTATTATATTAAACTATGCATAAGCACAGCTTGGCCAAATTAATTTTACAGTTAAACTCCAATTACTGAAACACAGTTACATGCAGTTAATTAAAAAATACCTTCTAATGATGCTCACTGAGTAAAGCATGCTACGGCTATATAACGGTAATGGAAACGTTTGCCAAAATTCACTCAGACCATTGTGCTAGCTAAATAGGTTATCTATTAGAGAAGAAAGCAGAGGGGTGCACTGCCATCTCACTGTTATGCTGCAGGAAGTCCGTCTGGCTGAATTTCACTGAGCTGCTTAAAGAATAAAAAGATCCAGCCATTTTAAATGCACTGCTCTCCCTTCTCTGCAGCATGAAATGCTACTGACCACAGGTGGAAGACCTATAACAGAATGGGAAGAAGCCCTGGCTTCTAACAGTACAAACCCTCTTATGAAAAGTTATTAAAAAATACCTTCTCTATTTCACCTGCAAGAACACTTCATGATTCCCCCAAAAAACCTTACTGTTAACATAGATCTTTGCCTGAATGCTAAAGCCAGTGATTAAGACCAAACTTTGCTACACATTTGCAATACCACAGAATGATGCAAGAGCTAGTTTAAAAAATAACAAATACCTGCTCTTGAAGCAGCCCCAATTTTTATTGTTTTTCTAACATGTCTAAAGAATGAATTGCTTTCATTTTCAGGGCAGTGACTTCTCCAACCAAAGGAAGGAAGGAAGGAATTGTTTCCTTTGGCATTCTTTTGTATCAGAACATTTACCAAACAGCTGTTACGTAGAGCTTGTCATGGTGATTCATTTTATTGCATCCAAGCCCCTCATATTGCCTCAGTAAGTATTCCAACTACAAATGAGTCATGGAACCCCTGAATGGGGCGTTGTGTAGGGAACGCTGAATTCTCCACCAAAAGAGTTTTAAGAAAAAAGAAAAGAAGAAATCCTACCACCATTACTTGGGGGGAGGGGGAGAGTGATAAAAGAAAAAGAATATATGAATAAAGAACATGGAAGTACACAAAGTCCTTGCCCTTTTGAGCACAGCTGTTCTACAGCATTTATAAAGTCTCCAGTTACACAGTTAAAGCCATTTCCCCAAGGAAAGAAATGCACTGTATTGCACAATATGGGAATACGCACACACAGGGAATATGTGTTGACTTATCAGCAGTGAGAATAAAATAAAATAAAATAAAATTTAAAAAAAACCATCAATCTACAACAATTCTAAGCTGACAACCAACCTGATCAACCTGATGCTGTCAGAGGGTCTGCATGGAAATGATTACACTGGAGTCAGAATTCTTACAATGTCAAGATTCAACTTACCATGTCAGACATCTACCTCTGCACAACAAATTTTACCTCTTTGAAGCAGTTATGTGGATTAGAGAACAGACTATTATAAACTGCAGACACCAAGTAAATCATTGTCCTTGCTCGATTCTGAAATAGAGAACAAGCTGTTCCACTTTGCTCTGAACCTTTCATCCACGTTCAGCATGTGCATTGACTCTGTGTATGTGTTATCTCTTGACCTATCCATTCCTGCACAGAGATGTGAAGAGCAGAAGTTAAATAACAATTATGCTGGCATTAAAAGATGACCAACAAAGCACATATGCAGGAAATTTATCAGGTACAGCATACTGGTGGAGCAGAGGCATAACATGGCCATAGAGTTGTTCAGTTTAAACTACATTAAGTCAGAGAGCACCATTTTCCATTGAATTCAAAGCAATACATAGGGGGTACAGCTCTTTCTTTTTTTTTTTTTTTTTGGGGGGGTGCAAAAATAAACAACCCAACCAGCAGCAAACTAAGTGGGAAGTCATCTTTTCCACCTCTGAAGATGGGCATATACAAACACATAACTAAAGGCACAGTCTTTTAAGACTCAAGACTACATCTTCTCAGCTTAATGCAGTGTAGTACAGTGCTAGTTAAAATACCTGAAACAGTATAACTGAAGAGTGAGCCAGGCTTCATTCACTCAGTCAGAGAAAAGTCATACTGCTTCTAGTAAAGAAACCAGCTGAGATTTACCCATGTCTCAGTGTGTACGTATATTTCTCTGGCATCACACAAGTACCATAAACAACTATCTTACTCCTGTGTTTATTTCCTTCAGATTTATTCACACGAGTCATCCCATCTGTTGCAAAACCAGGTTTTCTGCGTAACGTTTACAGCTGATCCCGGTGTGACAACTTCATTGTGAAAATGAAAAATCCCTGCTGTCCAGTTCAAGACAGTAAACCATTAGTCAGAGCAATCTCCTGGCGGTAAGAAACCACTGATTGAGTTTTTTTACTCCACCCAATTCAAAGGTCAGAGAGTAGTTTTCCATCCTACATTACTCTGTACCACACAGATCAGGAAGCTGAACCAAGTCTTCCACATCTCAAGCCAGTCCCTTAACTGCCTACCACACATCTGCACATGCACGTGCACACGCTTTCTCCCTCAACTTCTTCAGAACTCATTCACGCTTATTCCCTGCCCAAAAAACATTACCAAAACTCATGAGTCGTGCAAAAGATTCTGGCCCTAAAAAGAAAAAACATTTCAACAAAATTTCAAATCCAAGTTTTCTGAGTAACGTTAGCATTGTCAGCAATTGCCAAGATAACAAAACCAAAGTGCATAGGCAGCGTAAAACTAGTAATACAAGACCATGAGCTAATTAGGATGGGAAACAGATTAAGTTTTAATTAAGTCTGCAGTATTAAGTTTGTATTGCTCAGTGCTTGTGAGGTTTCAGGTGGTCTTAGATCTGTAGTCTTCACTGGTACACTGGCATGCATCTAAAGCAAAGGCTATGCACGCAAAAAGGCTTCACCAACATTTTCAGGAGCGCAAAGACGAGTTAATGAAAAATAGACATAAATTTTAACATAGCCTATCAGCTGTCAGGAGAAAAAGCCTTAAGCTGTCAGGAGAAAAAGCATTCTGTTTAGAAAGCCATTTTGCTCCCATTGACTGTGGGGAGGGCAAAAGGAAAGAGTAAGGAAAAAAAAAATCAGAAGTCACATTCCTACTCCTTTGCCTTCTTGAATGAAGCCATTATGAAGCTGAAAAGGAGATTTAATTAAATCAGTTCCACTTACCAACCAAACCCTACCTGTTTCTTTGCCAGAGACACCATTCCTCCTTGTTCCCAAAGGGGTGTTGGGAGGAGGGAGAGAAGAGCAGAAAAACTGGATTTTAAGAGCAGGAAAGCAGAGGCTGCTTTTACTTTCTGTTACCCACTGAGAAAAACAGTGGGAAAAATCCAGTGATATTTAGGCATTCATTAGTGCCAAGGCACCACTGCTACAACTCTTCTCGTGAGGATGCAGAAACTCTTGGATACTATAAATATTCTAAAAGGGCTTCTGCTGAATTGTACTTTCACAGCAAAAGCTGGACCACGTCCAAGAAGAACCATGAAACTGAGACTTTCTGTATATTGCAGCCATTAAAATATGCAGTAAGTTAAATGACTGCAAGGAAACCCTGTACTGTGGTAGCCCTTGCTAAACCTCATAACCATCTCTTTCCCCTCAACTGTTGTATAAGGGGAGAAAAATTATTACCCACTGAAAATTAAGAATCAACTTCTTTAAACAGATGAGTCAGCAGATGTAAACTTCAGCAAAGTTAATTCCCCAAGCTGCTGACATCACCACACACAGAGACCACCTAGGAATTACTGTAAGCATGCTACCGTCCTGAAAAACAGCAGTAAAGCAGAACAACCTCCATGATGGTAGGTGGTGTTTTACTGTGATTCTACCAAGGTAACAGAGCCTCTGGTTACCTCACGTATTTCAAGTCCTATGGATTTTGTTCCTCAAAAGTTTTCACGTAGCATCAGCTCACACCTAGCTGCTTTTGCCAATGTGTTTGGCCTTGCTCCCGTACCCTGAGCAGACAAAATGGGTCTTAGCCCTGTCTGGGGCTCTGCAGTAGCTGCTGAGAATAAAGAGGAATCCACTTCTGCCATGGCACAAATCACTGCCACTGCTCAGAGGCATGCAGCCAACAGCAGCATTCACCCACTGCTTTGAGGTAGCTCATGTATCATCAGTGATCAGCAGCTGGGGAACCTTAACTGTCACATTATATTGCCCTAATTCGGATTTCTGCAGTGAACTAAAACAGCACTGTAGTCAACCATTTGGATTAGGAAAAGAAGGAAAACACAATGCTCTCAATATGCTTGCTGCAGATAATATTTAAAACATGCAACTGCGTCATTCCCCACACCACAAAAAAGAAATGCCATTATTAAAATAATTTGCTGATAAAACACCTATGGCATAAGTTGGGCTTGACCGGAGCCGTCTGTGTAGGCCCACTGCCAGGGACGGAGCTGTGAAGCCACGCACACAATGTGCCTTGCCAGACCCCCGGAGCAGCACCAGGCAATGACACAGCACCCCACAACCTGGCTCTGCCCCAAGTTTTGCTTCTGCAGGAGGAGAGGGAAATCCAAGGTCACCTATCCCTGAACCTCTGGGGGCTGCCTGAGCTTCACAAAGCTCAACAGTTGCCCAATCTGATAATAAATCACGCTGCCGTCCCTGCTCTGACATTACAATGTAGGTTCACATTCACTATTGGACACATACCATGCCACAGCAGGATGCCAATTCTCATGAACAAAAGATCCAGCTAGTTAAACAGAAAAATAAATCTCAGCTGCTAATAGGAGAGAAGTGAATTCTCAGTCTAAATAGCCGCAACATTTCTTAGGATTTTTGTTTTAAGTTTGGAATAGTTCAGATCTAGAAGCATCCTGTTATACCAAACACAATAAGGTAAATCCACAGCTATGTTAGAAATAGGCATCTGGCTTACTAATAAAAGACTCTGCATTTTGCATTCTACCTAAATGTCACTGTAGAGGAGAATCTCACTGTGGCAATACCTACAGCCTTAACAAATTCCTTTGACAGTAAAAACTTAATACCACTTTACAGACACAGAAAATGACATTTGTAGTATAGGCAATATCGATAAACTGGGAAAAGATCTCAGCAAACTGTTCTTTACTTTCTATTTCTTTAAACAAAGAAGAAAAAAAGTAGATGAAGGAGCTGCTCACTATCTGTTTTGTAGATTAAGGTGACACTGACAAATGAACAGCCATTTTGCCAAAAATTCAAAGAATTAACTTCAACAAAGTTAACAGATACTGAATGTATTACAGCTTGCCACTGACTTTATAATGAGAAGCACTGTCCTTAACCATGAAAATCAGAAAGTCCATCTGACTTGAAAACAGATCAGTGTCCATTTTACTATAAGCCGTAAACAGAAAAAAGGTTTTTCTAACGTATAATATAATGGACAAAAAGCAATTTTTCTCATCTATCTGTCTTTTGCTATTTGTGTCTTTTACAGCAAATACAATATTAATCACTTTCCCAATAGGCATTCAGTGCCACCCCAGTGTGTAGCCAGTTCGTATTTGAAGTGCCTGTGCAACACACGGATTACCTGCCTGAGAGAAAAGCTCATCCCTAGTCAAACGGAACACAAATTGGAGTTTGACTATGTAAGTATATAGGCAAAAGAAATTATCAGAAGATTCAGCACAGATGATTATACATGCCTAACCAAGTTTGAAAACAAGCCCCATGGTGTTTTAGGTTAGGACACTGATCTTCACAGCCATATGGGAATCTGCAAACAGAATAAAAATGAACAAGATGACAGTACTTGGCTGCTCCGGCAGGGCTGTGTCGAAAGCCCCATGCTGTATTTACCCCCAAGTCACATTAACAGATGTTGTTGATCCTTTCGACATGTCAAATAAATATGTATAAACTTTCACAAGGTCTCCAGTAAACTGATGTGCTTAAAATTAAGAATATTCGTCTCAATTTTTCCTAATATATAAAACCTCAGTCCCCCCTTCCTGATGCACTTCTGCGTGCTGTCCTGCAAGGGGATGAAAAAGGGTAAGGAAACACACAGTTACCTAACATGACTTCAAACAGAGATCCTCTGTTCAGATGTAAAAATTAGGGAGTGTTTTCAAAAACGTTGCAGGCTACCAGGACAGCTGATGGGAGGAACAGCAGGATTCACACTGAATGTTGGTGTCACTTCTGAGCTGTCACATGGTGTATCATGGAGATAAACACTGCACATGTGAAATAATTATCAGTTACTTTAGGCTGTCAAACATTTCAATGGAACATTGTCATCTCAGCAGCAGACAAGTAAAATAACTGTGTTTATGCAAGTCTACATTCATCCAAAACACACCTCACGAAATCCTAGGTTCTCAAGAGGGGGTGGAGGGAAAACAGATAGAAAGCACCCTTCATTTGCCCTTACCACATGCTGAAAGCTCATGACAAACCCCTTAATGCCACATTTTGTGTCCACTTTGCGCAGTGTACTTACCTAACACTGCTAACATAATGCAAATCCCTACACCACAGTGGTGTAATGTGTCTGGGTCTTAAAAACTTTGTTATTTCAGGTGGCAAAGACAAAATGAAACTAAAAAAGAAATACAGTCGTGATACAGAGCCTCAGCTCTGCAGGCAGGCTAGGCTGGGCCCATGTTTTGGTTATCAGATGGAGAAGATTCAAAGTCTACCATAGAAACAGCTGTTGCCAGCGTGCCACTACTCCATAAGTTTGTAACATGGACATCTTGGAAACTTAATCGTGTCTACATCCACTATGGGGATAATAGATAGGTGTATCCTCCAAGGCAACAGCACAGGTGTACCTGTGTGTTTAAAACTCACACAGGGACCCCGCTATCCCTGCTGAGGGCCATGATCAGCCTCTTCAGGACATCCTCCTTGCTCTCCTTAGCATAGAGAGGCGCACATGTGCAGAAGCTTCATTCACGTTCATCAGAAACTGCTGTCCTGTGACTGTGTGATGTTCTCCACAAGAAGAGACATCAGTGAGCCCTTCCCCTGATACTTTGAGAAAGAAACAGTTTAAATTTCACCACACTACACCAGCCACTGCAACCTAACACATGATGTTCATTCACAACCCCCATCCATTTTAGTAGCTGCTTTATCTGCAGGAGTAAGATGATGAATCCTTAGGAAAATGCGTATGGGCATAATACATTTCTCCCAGAAGTACAATTCTTCTCTTCAAATAGTTAAATCATGACAAACCTCATACAGATGCAGCTCCCACGGTGAAAACATGCTAACCACAAATACACTTACCTTGCACAAGAGGGGCTTAATCATCACTGATACTATTACATCTACATTAGGTAAATGCATTGGTAAGAGGGGAGTTATTTATCTATAAAGGGAGAACTAAAGTAGTAAGACATATGTGCACAGTCATTAGCTAAACCCCTTCTCTTCTTCCAAGCCTCCTCCCTGTACATTTTCTTTCAACCTTTTTCATTCACCTTTACCTCTCCCCCCCAGAATACTATTTTTTCTTCAAAAGTTTTAAGAGAAAAGACAGAAATACACTCATGTTCTATATGATGTGCCCAGACCTGGTCATTGCTCTGCTTCTGTCCCCATCACAGAATCACAGAATACCAGGTTGGAAGAGACCTCAAGGATCTGGTCCAACCTTTCCAGGCAAAGCAGGATCTAAACTAGATGTCCCAGCACCCTGTCCACACAAATATGCAGTGTTTAACACAAAAATTGAGGCAACTGAAGCCTTGTCCATCAGCAGATTCAGTTTCTCAAAGAGAACGTATCCAGATAAGTACCACCTGTCCAGATCATTTCACACACAGGAATGTTAAGTATTGGACAATCTTGCAAGAATGATAAATTGTCAAAATAAAGTAATCTGATTTTAACTAGCTGTTGTCCTGGAAAAAATGTGTAACTTGGTAAGATGGTGTAACTTATTTTCTTTAGGCAGCAATTGAACTGTAAAGCTAATAAGCTATGATTTGTGTACTTTTGGAGTAATTTCAATTCCTTAAGTGAAAGCCAAACCCTCCAGGCCTTTTATCAGGCTCTAACTTTGAATAGGATTCACCACCCTATCGGAGACCATATAAATAATGATAAAACTGTTTCCATACACACACCTTAAGTGCAGTTAAAAAACTTGGTGCACACTTGGCCACAGAACTGCAGTCCAGAAACCCTTCCCGCCTATCTTTTGCTGCTGTGACATGCAGTCAAGGCCACATCAGTACCTATGGTTGTGCCTGAAAGTAATGAAACGCCTGGATTTCCTGTTTAAGTATGGGCAAGTCACCTACCTGGTCTACACCAGAATTAATTCACCTCTAAAAGGACAACATCTGCTTGCAGTACACTGCACAGTCCTCAAGACAGGGACTACTGACCACCACAAGCCATGCAAACCCTGACAGATGTTACCTTGACCTGACCTGGTGCCTCCAGAGTTTTTCCTGGTTATATCAGTACCTTGCAAGCATCATGCCTGCGTAGGTTAAGAAAGAGCTAATAAACATGACAAACATGTAGCACAGAAGCCAAGCGGGAAATCTGAGGTTGAGAGCAAGACTTCTGGAAGGGCTCTTCAGTTCTGGAAAAGCTAATAGATTTTCAACATGACCGCATATGGCCAAGAGCTGCCTTTTCCCAATACTTAACATCTAAACCACTAGCACTAATAAAAAGGAAATATTTTTGTGAACTAAAACATGGAAAACAAAATTATTTATTAAGAAAAAAAAAAAAAGCTAGTCTCTGTTTCTGGAGGCCTGATTTTCATTAATGTAATATTTCTGTTAACAGCCTTGTCTACATAAGGCATCTGTAGAAAGTTTTTATTGTTAACTTAATAGTGAAAATCTAATACAGGTTCTATTTGAATTTTCCTATTAAACTGACGTCAATGGCAGTCTGAGAATCAGATTGTTACAACCCAGACTATGAAACAAACATTCAAGTCATATGCTATAAATGTAGCCATTGCACACTGGTAAGTGTGTTTTAACGTTTTTAATCAGGTCGCTGGGTAAAGCCAAGATACACTTGGCATAGAGATGAGGGGAAAAATTATAAAAATGTAGATGTTTTTACTTGGAAAGTCAATTATAATTTATTTCCAGGAAGACTGAAAAAAAAAATGGAATACATACACAGAATTGCACTTGTGTAAGCATACGTACAAATACTGGAGCATGGTCAAGTCACTAGAGCTTGATGTCTTAATGAGCATTTGCCACACAATAGACTAAAAGTGAGACATTATCTTCTCTGTAAGGTTACCTCCCCAGGAATATATGTGTGGCACATACATCCCAAAAAGGAAGGGGGAATGAGGGGAGCCTACGGCAATATTGAAGCAGCAGAAGGGACCGCATAATTGTCAGGAAATTTGAACATTCCACCTGGGATTTCCATCAATGGGGTCCCACACCTCATCAAAACCCTTACGTGCTTTGGAAGAAACTCGTCCTCCCCAGAGTTTCAGATTTTTATAGAGGCCGGCAGAAAAACAGATAAAACAAATAAATCATCAAGTGGTAAGAGTCAGCTGTGCTGGAAAAGAGATGGTTGGAATGGCTTTCTTGGCCTCTCCCATGTCAGTGTCTGGAAATCTTCTGGTTATCAGCACGGGGTCCCTGTAGCCATCCCCGCACCAAGGATGCTGCGGAGTGTTCTGCCAAAGCAGGCATGCCAGAGTGCACCAAAAAGCACAGCACTCTAGTACGTGCTGATCTCTTCTCTTGCCAGAAGCCATGATAAGATCAAAGGGAGCTTAGAAGAGTAAACAGAAAGTAAACACACATACACATGCTGCATTATTTGTAATTGTTTATTGCTACCAAAGAGGGCCTGAACCCTTATCAGATTTCAAAACCTTTTAGGCATGTGTAAGACAGGTGAATCAAGAGTAGAAAACCAGCAGGTTTATGTAATTTTTCCTGTAGAGATGGATTACACGGTCACATTTTCAACACAAACAGAAAGGAAAAGCAGTGGAGTTTTGTGTTAATTATGAAATTACTTTGAATATTAGCCAAATTACAGATTCTTTTAACAACTAGAAATCCAGTTTGGTGAAAGTTTTCTCCTCCTCCAACCTACAAGATGTTTCTACAGCCTGCAATAATGAGGTGTGAAATCAAGCGAGTTTTTAAATTAAAACCAAACAATACTGAACTGCCTTTAGTAAAAAAAAAAAAAAAGATAAACTACAGTTCACAGAACTTCAGCCAGATTCTTATTTGACGCTGAAGAGGCTGTAAGTTACACATGACGTTAGAAAATTGAATTCTGTCCTCAGAAATATTTTTCAAGACTCTTAGCAATTCTAACCAGCTCAGGTTTGGACAACAGATTAGTGAGAGATGTGGCACTGAAGGATAATGAGCCCTATGACCCATACTGCATGTTAGAGTAAGATCAAGGAACGGCAATGCCAATGCAGGCACAGGATATCTGCTGCCAACCTGATCTCTGTCTGGAAATGTCTGGAAAAAGCGACATGCTGTAACACTGCGCTGGAAAATAGTGATGGGTGTTCTTTAGAGAGATGGGAAGACTGGATAGGGCTTTGAGCAACCTGGTCTAGTGGAAGGTGTCCTCGCCCACGGCAGGGGGGCTGGAACTAGATGATCTTTAAGGTCCTTTCCAACTCAAACCATTCTATGATTCTGTGTCGATATTGCAGTAGAGGATGAAGGTGCTTAAGTCCCCAACTTGTCTCTCTCCCTTATAAATCTACATTGGTAAAATGTAAATAACCAACATTCAGAAAAAAGTTGTTTACTCAATGCAAATATAAAAATATTCAACTTCCTTCCAGCAATAACCTTCTGAGATTCTGTAGGTGCTGAACTTGTTACCCATCACAGCACATGGGAATGCAGCCTTCTGATTACGTCTATGGACATTTGCTTTGCGCAGAGCACCAGGTTTCCTGTGCAAGGCTGGAAAGATCCCAAGCATGATTTATGGTATATTGTTACACCACAGTCTAGACGTGACTAGCTAGCTCAGGAACCGATAACAGCAAGCCCATGACAATACAAGCTCAACAGAAGCTAACATATCCTGCCAACACTGCAGTCGGCATACCACTCCAGGACAAAACCTCTCTTGCATATAACCTCCTCCACAGGCTGGTCTCCTTTACCCAGCCTGCTCAGGGTGAGGGAAATGCAAATTGAACTTTTGGAAGCTGTGATGCAGCTTCCACAACCTTCCCTGTATCAGCTATGGGGATTTTACAGCCCCTTCATCAGTTTGCCCATCTGCAACAGGGAAGGGCTACTCAAGTTATGACTACAGCTAGCAAACTCAATCCAAGCTGGAGCTCATTCTGCAGTCATCTCATCTGCACACCGGGAAAGTGCTGGGTGCCTGCTTCAGGGTCTTGGAAAGGATCTGATGGCTTACCTTTGCCATACCAGTAAATGCCATTGCCTAGCCAAGACACAGCTTACTTTGGCAGAAGACTTTGCACGAGGATTAGCAACAGCATCAAGAGGACTTTCATGCTTGGAATATGTGCAGCTACACCTGGGCTTCTGTTGACAGAATTATGCTGGTAAGAGTGGAGGGAGAGAAATGTCTTCCTGACCAACCCAAATATGCCAGCAAAATCAGTAAGAGCAGGGTCAGGCTTCAGAAGAAACCACACTGCAATTCCTGGCACCCGTTGTTATAGTGGAAATTTCAATCACAATAACCTGCAGTAATTAAATGGACCACGGAAGGACTTTTGCCCTCAGGGAAGGGATAAAAAGAATAATATTTCCTTCAACAAGCTGGAGTACATCCAGCACCGGCACAACTGTGCAGGACTGGGTGTAGCAGTATCAACATCTCACGCGACAGCCACTGGCAGGGAAACCAGATACAGAGGTGTGGGAAATCTGAGCATTTTTTATTTTCTCGTCAGTCACGTAGCTTTTCCTTGATATCTGAAGCTTCTGGTCCAAGGCAGAAGAGAACGAGTCAGCACAGCTGACTGGATGTTAGCCTCTGTGCATTGCTTCATTTTGGGAAGCTGAAAAGGGCTTCATTATTCAATCTAGCACCATTATACCATTCCACTATTATACCAGCTTTTAGAATCTATGTATCTGAAAAGATGAAGGGTTACCTTACCAATTCTCCATACAGTAACATCCATCCTATTTCCTGTCACTCCAATGCAGCCTTGTTTGAAGACATGTGCAATTATAAATTTGATTTATTTCTTTCTGGTTGACTTGGCAAATATTCCCCAAATCAAATGTTAGCGCCACATACATTCCCTAAAACTTAATGCTCATCCAAAATAACATACTCTACAGTCTTTTTATGAGTCAATTTGTCTACACTTGCCTACTAAATATCATCAAACTCCTTCTTTTCATCAGCTGGCAGAAACATTACTACGGCTAACTCCAGCCACACTCATGCATTAAACGGACCTACTTCTACTTGAATGTTTTATCTAATGCATTTGCAAGTTTTTAAGGAGGAGAAGAAAAAAAAAAAATCCTTGCATTTGTAAACTTTTTCTTCTGTCAGCAACAGTTCTTCCCTCTGGACAGTAAAATTGTAATCGCTTAAAGTCTTGACCCATGTTAGACTGGCTCTTTAAAATAAATAAATAAATAAATATCAAGGCACAGAGCCACAGTTATGATTCACAGCCATCAGTGATGTGCAGATACACAATCTGGGATCTCTGTAAACTTCCTTCAATGCTAGGGCATATTTTCTTCCTTCTTCTGCTTATAGACTTCTTCTGGGACAGTTCCTGATACTATTTTTCCAAGTTTGCTTGCAAACATCTCTATGCTTTTAATCTTTGCTTCAGAAGCACAACAGCAATAAATACAAGTTTAGTTCCCAGCTGAAATGCCAATTGCAACATACAAATCAAAGTTCCAGGAGTGAACTTAGCTCCTACGGCCGGGGACAGGCTTGGTAGCACACACAAGCGTCCCCTGCCCATCTCCTCCAGGAGAACAGAAGCAAGCAACAGTTTCCATTTGGAAAGAGAACATGACCCTGCCAACAGCAACACTAACCTCCAGAAAACCAAGTCTTCAACACCAAAAGCAACATTACATTAAAAGCAACCTGAAAAAAGCATCGCTGAGAACAAGTCCTTCTGAACTACAAAACCAAACATAACTAACTGCAAATATATGCTTGACAAGGCCATAAACACCATTCTCATTTACAATACCTCTGTCTCTCCAGCTGCTGGACTTGTGTGGCTCATCAAGTCCAGCAGCTGCAACCAACTTAGCTCTCAGGACCAAGAAAGAAAATTTCTATTTCCACAAGCACTTTTATCTGTCCCAAGAAATATCTTGTAGGGGTAAGAACTGTAGAGAATGAGAACCTCTATATTTTGAAGTTGGGACTAGAAATAAACACGTAGGGCTTTTGACTGAAAAACTTGCATCACATGAATCAAAGTAACAGCAGGAAAAGCAGAACAAAAGAACACATGGTAGCCTGTGTTTTCAAATCCATCTACACATCCCAATTTTTATATATTAAAAAGATCCCATTTTTCCTTTAATTGAAAACAGAGTTCAGAAATCATACATATAGTGAAGTCAAAATGTTCACCAAAAACCCCTAAAATCAAGTATGCATTGACATGTAGGTGGCTAGTAAGAAATAAATGAAACACTGCTGCAAACAAACGCTTATGATAGGTTAACCATTGCACTGATTTGGCAGGGCAGAGCAAAGCAAACCCCCATCGGCTGGTGGGAGCAAATGGCTTCAGCACATGAGCACAGCACCTGGGGAGCTACACCAAAGTCCATTCCAGCTGCCTATGCAGAAGCAGAGAGGAGGGGATGTAGATAAACAGTACCACAAACAGAGAGGGTTTCTAAGATAAATAATATGAGAAACAACTTGTGACCACACCTACGAAGTTAAAGCTGGATCAGTTTAACAACAATGACTCCTGTCAAGCAGGAAGGAGCACACTGTTTTTCTCTGCGACAGGAGCAGGAAAGGAAGCACACCAGAAAGGACACCAACAACTGCCACTGCTGTCACCCCCTACTCAGCGCTGCTGGCTTTAGTCAACTACAGACAATGCCACAGGGAGAAGAGAAGCCATAGAAGAGGAGGCAGATTCCCCTTCACAATATATGAGACCCGATTTCCTCAGCCACCTGTATTGCAGGTATGCATATCTCCAGGTTAGAGACTGGAGACAATAATCACGCTAAGAAGTCTGACTTTGCCCCAGTATATCACTGTTTATTTACACTACATTTAAAAAAATAAATCAGATTAGGACACTATCTCTTCAGTACATATATATATATATACATACTGCCAAGTACAAGGTGATCTTGATCTGCTTAGGGCCTCTAATATCAATATAGTATCAGGAACAATTAAGAGGGATGTTTCACTTCTGTTCTGAACAGAATTTCTTTACTAGAGAAAAAAGTAGCAATTAAGGTCAAATATAAAAAATTATCATGTTCTTAACTGCAAGCCTACACTTCTAAGCTTCAAAAGCAGAATTAATCCACCAATCCTCCTTCTATCCAAGTACATTTACATACTAGTATCTTCCAGTTACAGAATGAAATCTGCCACCTGTTAAAACAAAACATCGACCTGCTTCAAAATCCATGCTACCTTAACATAATGACCTACAAAGTTCCTGGGAGAATGTAATAAAAATGAATACATTTGATTCCCAGTCAAATGCTTTCAAACACCCATATTCTTAGCAGTCAAAAAAAAAAAATCCACAGGGATAACAATCTCATGGTACAACTTGGAGATGCCCAAGTAGCTCTTCTGGGGTCACCATTTTGCTCCTCACCAGACAAATCCATCCTCTCATCATGGCACAGCTTGTGCAAAGGATCCAGGCTCAGTCTGTTTTGCCTCTCAAAATCCTTGACCAACTGTCACCATACAAAAAATTAGTGTTTTAAGTTGCAGCCAAGCTCAAGCAAAGAGAAAAAGATGGCACACAAATACCAAAGTACCCAAGTATGAAAGAGCCTCATGTCTGAATGCACATCAATGCAACTTAGTATTATTACATGCAAAGTATAAAATGTGCGTCCACTCATCAGGTATACATGCCTATCTAAACTGAAAAGTATTTCCATCTTCAAGTGTTTCTACACGTTGCCTAAATTGTCTACCTGGAAAAAAAAGAAGTACCACAAAACCTCTCTCCACAAAGAAGAAAACACAAAAAAGAACAGAAATCCTAGCAAGGAGTTCCAGTTCAGAAGGTGAAAAACCATTTGAGAAATGGGCAATCAGAAACCAGTAAGCAGGGCAGCATACACACTTGTGCTTTCTGCAGAAAGTCTAACCATCCTGAATACGGTTTTTGCAAAGACCAAAATGAGCTTTGCAGTTGAATACATGTTTGAGATGTCACGTAAGGGCAAACCAACCTCATGACAAAAACCAACCTGAAGACAGGATTACTTTGTTGATGATGTATGCATAGCTTCCAGAAAGCTGCAGACAGGAAAGGCAGAAGCAATTCTGCACTCATGATCTCTTCAAGCAATTTGCTGTTTCAATCAAACTTAAAACATGCAATCAATAAATAAAACTTACCAGAGGATTCAAAAGCTTTCGCATATGTATTTAATTCAGAACTTTTTTCGTTGAAAATCATTAAGGATACATCCCGTTTCTGTTAACACCGATAGTAGTTCATTACACTCAATGCTATGGAAACACCATAAACCACGACATCTTCATTTTGATTAGTAAACCATCGCAATTTAAGCTCTTCTTATAACTGACAAGGTTTCTTAAGATAAAAAGGATCTTAAGTCCCTTAAAGCTAGTTAATGCCTGTTTTAATGGAAAAAGTAACTTTTTCCAGCTGTGAAGCAACCCTAAACTCCTAGAGGCCTAAACTCCCACAGCCAAATTTTACTGCAGAGCATTTTCAGGATTAAAAAATTGGTTTGAGCTCAGGGTGTACTGTCAGACCACAATAGAAGGAAAATTAATACAATATGCTGGAAATACAACACTAGTCACATTAAGAAAACACTTTCTGACAACGTTAATTATGACACTGTGACTCCTACCCTTATCACGCACAGCCCTTTCATAGCAGTTCTACAGACCTCCACCCTCCGCCATCCTAGGCATGCAACAACACAACAACCACTCCCCTGGAGGACAGAAAAAGAGGGTTACTGCTAGTTCAAGTTCACAGAAAGCACCTGCTTTCGCAAGCTTTTTCATCTATTTTTCAGTTCCTTCTGTTTCACAGAAATCTCTGCATCTGTCTTTGTGGAAAAAGGTAAAAGCAAGCAGGAAGGAAGGAACAAACACTAGCAAACCAAGGAAACATCACTATTTCCATGTTTAGGAAAACCATTTTCTTCATTTTTTTTTTTAACATATTTCCATTGAAAAAGCTTGTCCAAGTGGGTGGAAAAAAGAAAGAAAGAAAAAAAGTGTGTTTCAAAAAATCTCTTGGGACACTGTGTCAGCTACCCAAAGCTTCATCATGGCCCCTGCCAGAGCATCTTTTAGACCCATGACCTGAACACCCAAGTCATCTTTCCTTTTGTGCTGCAAACCCACAAATGAGAAACTGGTACCAAGTCACACTATTTACAAGACAATCTTCTGGATCGCAGCTGCAATGCAGCCAGTGGGTGATGTGTCAGCTTAATCCACACACCTGCAGTACAGGTACGTGACTGTGGCATCTGAGTGCCAGGAGGAACAGGGCTGCCCAGCAATTAATCATACAGAGCTCTATCATCCCCACTGGGGGGTGGTGACAACTGAGAGGGACAAAGAGGTGGAAAAGCCATTATGATGAATAAAAGGCAGTACTGCACACTGGGATAAACTGATGCATGCTGGGAATGAGGTTACAGTCAAGTCTGTACTTGGAGCTCTCTATCAAGACAACCCTACACAACCTCTTGTCTTAGTGAGACTGTGGTGCAACCTCTTCATGTTTGGGCAGACTGGATCTATCATTTTCAGATCTGCCCACATGGATTGGTCTGCACAACAGAAAACACAGAATAAAACCAAAGACCCTAAGACACATCTGTAAGGCAGAGCTGCCCTGCAGGAGGCAGCAGCAAAGGCCTCCCCAGCAACAAGCTGAGTGTGAACAACTGGGTCCCTGTTCTTGCTTTATTTAGGTAGTGGTAAAACCAGCATTTACTGCCATGGCAGCAAGAGCAAGCAAAACAACAACAGCCATGTGCTCAAAGACGGAATAAACAACCTTATGCAGAGGGCAATGCCTACGACCGCTCCTTATCACAAAGCAGTTCAAGAAACAACACGTCCTATACATAGGTGTTCCTGCCTGTACAGGGAAATGCAGTGCTGCAGGATCAATGACCAGTGAAAGCTGGGCAGCAACTGCCTGTACGTTGCTGTTTTAGCATCTGGGGTGGGCACATAAACTATTATTTAAGGCTTCTATAATTTTCCTTGGGGCTGTCGAATGATGGCGCAGTAAGAATCCTTCAAATGTGGAGGACTTAAGTCACACGTACAGCCATTACAAGAACAAGTCTTGAGACACAGAGCTTGAATTTCTTTATTACTACAAAATTTTGACCAAATTGTCTGCTTGATCAAGACCAATTATTTTTCCTTGACAGTAAACAACATCCTAATTCTACAACAAATCACTGTCCTACACAGTAATGCTCCCTTTAACAGAATCTATGTGTGTGGTAGTCCTTTAAAAATATTTGTTTAAAAACAAAAAAGCTCCAGCCCCCAGGCACACGCACACCCCCCAAAACACCCAAGTTATAAAAGCAAGAAACAAAGTTAAGAATCAGCCTTGTTCAAGGAAATTATGTATGTACCAGCATCTTTATTCATACTGCGCTAAGGAGATTAAACAATTATACAACTGCATGTCCGAGATCATTGCAGTTTTGTTATTAAAACATCCAGTGCATCTGACTACCTAGAAACAACCTGCCACCCTACGAATGATGCAGATCACGTTGATAATTCATTTTCTGGCAGTCACAATCTGGCTTCTCCTGTTCAGATGTTGGTTTTCTGGATTCTGTATCAACACCTTGCAAACCTAGCCCCAGTAAAGTACCTTTATTTTTTCTTTTTGATTTTAAAACATAGTTGGTCTCCCATAGTCAGTAAACATGTCAGCAATTACATTCATTTCTTAGGCCTTTTCCCATTTTGTTGCAGCAACTGGGCAAGTATCATTAGAGAGTTTGTCATATTTAGTGTATTACTCAATAGTCAAGACAGTCCTTCAGAAGGTGCAGACACTGAAATCACGAGTCCCCTTTTAAATTAGTAAATTAATCTCTTATTTTTAAATTTTAAATACAAGATGGAAAGACCAGCAGTAATGAATCTGTGATGGGAGTTAAGGAAGCAGTTAGCAATCTTTTGCTATCTCCCAGCAGGAAAAAGAAGGAGCTGCTTGATTTTGCATCTCAAATAAGCTGAATTAAACAAGCACGGCCCAAATTGCTATACCCAGGCACTACAAACCACTTATTCTTTGAGCAACATAACAGAATGCAGGCTACAGAATAGCCTTCCTTACAGAGTTAAATCCTTTTGTTGACCTATTTATGTTACAACTTATTCCTTCCCATTCCTGGGCAAAGCAACCAAAGCCTAACTGTACCTCTTTCCCAGGCAGATGAGCCGATCCCACCTCCATCAACTGCTTCTCTCTGTGAAGGATGTCAGTCAAGTCCAGACTCTAGAGATAGGTGGTGTCTGTCTGTCACTGATTTAAAAGGGAGACTTAAAGCACTTAAAAACCAGATTTCCAATCCTGGAGTCAACTCATCACCCTATTTTTACTGCTCACGTCAAGAGCAAAATATACAAAGAATTTCTTTACCTTCAGAAAGAGGATTATTTTTTTGGAGCTTGACTGTACAAACTCCTTTTTATTTTGAAGGAACCTCAGCATCACCACAGTTTCCAAATTAGACCCTTTAAATGCTTGTTAGGCACATGTCTCCCACGTGAGCTAACAGCACAATTCACTATGTCAGCAAAAATAGTTACTCTCCTTCTAGACAAGCTACTTTCCTCCGCCATGGCTACTCATAGATATCTCCTCCCTCTTCTACATTTCAACTCTAAAAAGAAAAAATACCACGTAATGTGCTTATAAAGTGTTCTTAAAATAAATCATTTGCATCAAGTAGAAGAAAGTTTTACTAGCATTTTCTGCAATACAAACATTCCAAATAAATTTCAGGTTTGGTCAAAAATCTGTTCAGTTACTTTAATTAAGTATCACTTTTATACATACAGAGGCAATTTAAAACATCTGGAATATAAAATACTTCTTTGTATGCAGTGTTTTGAGTACAACTCTATTAATTTCATTAAATTTACCACGTGCTTCAAAGTTAACTGAGGTGATTGAACCAGGTGTTACCTCTGAACAGCTGAGCCACAGTTAACTGTTTGTGTACAGAGCCCTGCTTCTACCCACAGCAGCAGCCCAGAGCATCCACAAAACGCAAGGCTGCTAATGCCTTTGGGAGCTATCTGAATACCACCAGCTCAGTCACACATTCAGGAAATGGCAATATAAGCTGCACTGTAACAGCCCAGAGCACAACTGCAGCACCACCACTGCCTTAAACAACCACACAAGCATTTCCTTCATGTGGGAAAATGCAAGACTGTCAGCAGGATAATCCATCCACCACCATAAAATAAAGAAATTATGTGCCTGACCTGATAAGGTAAGACAACTGGCAGGGCATTTTAGGATTTTAAACGTGAGGCAGAAAACAGAATGTCATCGAACAGACACTTGTGCATCAGCAGCAAATCAATGGCTTTATGCACAGCAAGTACAGCTAATAGTTGCAACTCATTTTCCACTGGCTGCTCCTGCAGCCCTAAGAAAGCCCAACCAGCATCACACAGCTTGTAGATGACCCTCAAGAATTGTTCCACATCTCCAACAAAATATCCAGGAGCATCTTTGGAAGCAGGAGAGAGGGTGAGTGCTCAGTAATCGAACAATGGAATTCAGACCTCTACACTAGTAAAAAAAAAGAAAAATGGTTTTAGAGAAAAAAAAAAAAAAGGGCAGATTTAAATGTCAACTGCAAGGTTACTGCCAGGCCTCCAAGCTATTTTAATGCACTTATCTACAGTAATAAAGATCAAAAACAGTGGCTTTGCTGTTTTTTAATAAGCAGGGGAAGTTTTATTCACAATGTGAGCAAAGCAGGACAAAGCAGAGGGGCATTGCACCAACAGTGCCCTCAGGAAAGATGCTGCCTGCAGGTGGCACATGAAGCAGGGTAGGCTCCCTCCTGCAGAGGATGCTCTCAGCATGTGTGCCAGTCACAATTGCTGATAAGCTCAAGGTACTGATGCAGGCTGGTTTACCTCAGTGAGCCTGTCCAGCAGAATTTGTGTTTCTTATAGATTACGAATATTTGAGCGCAAAAGGAGAGAAGAGCCAGGATCTTGGCTGTTCTTTGCAACAGTGTATGGCATTGCAGAAGGAAAAAAAGAAAAAGAGCTCTTTCAATCTTCCTGTAAAAAATGCATCCTAAAATACCTTCTAGCTTTATAGACGCTTTGTTGAAGAAGTGTATTCCCTATATGTCTTTCTAGTATGAATGGCAGCCCACAAGGGAGGTAAAAGTACTTTGTATCTATCTGTATAAATGGCTGAATATCAAAAGACACCTAATACTAGGGACAAACTAGTCCCTTAGTCAATAAAATATTCTTCTGTGTCTTAACTGCAGTTTGGCCAGTTATAGCCCAGGAATAAGAACAAGCAGGAGATACTGACATCATGCTGGAAATCTCACCTAGCTGAAGCTTCCCTATCCCTGTTAGAATCATCAGTACTTTTGGGGTTGACTGTTTCACATCCAATACATAATCAGGAATGAATTTAAGGGTGTCAAGTGAGGCTAGTACAAGGTGCAGTTTCAAGGTATATCTAACCATGCCAGGTAGCACTACATTGGAGATCCCTATTCTCTGCCTTGAGTGAGCTGATCCACTGGCTAACATATTGCTGCATTATGCAATGATAATGGACCAGGCCCTGGAAATCTGCTGGTCTGTGAAGACTGCACCACGCCTGGGCTAAATTCCATCCCCTCTTTTTTAGTTTACTGAAGGTCTGTAAAGCAATGGCACTCTCCAGAGGTATTTCTTATGTAATTTCCAGCAATTACAAACTCCTTGTGAGACCAAAGGCACAACAACCGTTATCACGTGCCCCGACATCTTCCTCCAAAAAGTCTCTTAAACCAGTGTTAAGATCTAAATTGATAAGGCAAAAGTCAGGAAAAATGACACACTAATTCCATTTATAATGTAAGTCATAGAAACTTCAACGTAATCCAATAAAAGCAGTTGAGCAACAGGCAAGAACTGATGTCAAATCTAAGTCCCAAATTGAAGTTTTGTCCCAAGACCATGCAGGATGCTGAATAAAAGCACCCTACTGATACAGTTCTCCAAAGCTATTCCATTGCTGCCTGCAATTTCCTGACCTGTTCCCACATCAAGAGTAATTTCCTTTACTTTCACGCTGACTCCTACTCCTACACAAGGCAAATCACTGAGCTCTTCTCTTCTCCCCCCTCCTCTCCCCCTCCCGTTCTCCTTCCACTGAGCCTCAGTAACCAACACGCTCCAAAAAGACTGCTTTCACAGTACTTCCACTAGGACTCTGCCCATATCGCAAAACACATGGCTCAGAAGCCATGCAAAGCTGTACTGGCATATGCAGGGTCTGCTGTATCCAGGGAATAAGGGTTCGGGGTCTAACAGCCCCTGCCCCTTTGCAGTGTGGTTTTAACTATCAGGGAAGAAGCCAAAGACATGTCTTGAGCTCCCCATGAGACCAGATCATCTGCAATGCAGGAGCAAATGCCCCTTAACCACAGACTCCTGCAAAAACCTCTGGCTCTTTAAATGCTGGAGCCAAAGTTGCATTTCAACACTACCAGACCCAGTTGTTTCTCACTCCTTCCCTTCTCTTTTGCTTTTGCAATATGTTTAGAACATAAACCAACATTTTAAAATACCAATCTCATCATTAAATATCAAGAAGATCACAGGAGAAAAACACAAAAAGCCACAGCCTGAAGTCTTATGCTCAGTCCTCATCTATCATTCTTTTCCAATCTACATGCTCTGTAGATGCTAGAAAGGAGCTCAAGGTTATGCTTCTCGCAAATGCTTTTCTGTTATGTATTATCAGCCACTAGTACTTACATTTTCATTCAGAAATGGCATCTGAGTAGTTTTTCAAGGGAGAAATTCTTTTTAATCAAGTCAGATCATGGATGATGTTAACCAGATTTGTTTTTATTTCTAGTCACTCTTCAAATTATTAGTATCATTCCCTGTAGATAAATGGTGTGGTTTTGCGATACACATTGAGTGGGAAGTGTTATTAGCACAAGGCATTCAAAGTTTTTTTGCCAACAAGAACTGGGAACCCTTTCTGGGCAGCAGAAAGTAGAGCATCCATTTCAGTAGTATTTTCCCTCCCTTTTTCACCTAATAAAGACCTTTGGCTGCATTTCCTTAATTCTGGTTTTTGACAGACAACTGAAACAGGAATGTTATTAAACAGTTCGAAAAACCCTTTCCAATAACAAAGATAAAAATAATTGAATGTAAGAGAGGTTTAGGGACCTGCAAGGTCCTAAGCGAAGCATTGCTCTCAGACAGCTGAAGTTGGACAAGATGAACCTGCGATGTTACAAGAGCCAGATTTAACCCTGTGGGGTCCACGAGGCATTTTCCAGGTGACTTCACTTAAAGCACTTATCTCAATTTCTCTGGTTATGTATGGTGCCTGACCATTTTTCTCCCATACCGTTGTTAGGAGTTCAGATGTTTAAGAGTTGGAAACAGATATGACGCAGAGAGGGGGAAGTTACTCTTTTCAAAAACAGTTTTAGATGTCAGGTCAAAAATCAGGTAAGAAGCATTTGACAAGAGAAAAGAAAAACATCTAAAGCAAAACAAAACCACCAACATCAACAGAATCAGAGAAGGGACTAAACAGTCATTTAAGAGTGACCCTTCATGGGGAGCAGGGGGGACATCTGTCTGATTTTCTTCAGATACAGTTGGGCAGGAAATCATTGAGGTGGGTTAAAATACCTTTCCTGTACATGCTTTACAAAGAATTTCCTCTGATTACTAGAATAATATTTGTTTTCATGTCAATCCTGATAAATCACAGCTGTGGTGCTTTATTTCCTCCCTTCCCTCTCCTTATTTTCATCTATTAATAGAACTGTACGTACCCACACATCAATTAAAAACATGCATATATACTTGTTCTATATATAAACACTTCCATCTCACAATCAAATTCCCTACATAACATCGTCCTAGTCCTGAAATGCGTCATTTGCACTTGTACTACTGAGCTCACAGCATGACCCGCTCTCCCCGTTGTGAGCTCAGGATCCCAAGTATGTCCTAGACTGCACAGAGCCCCATGCACCCAGGGAGAGCCAAAGGTGTTGAGAAGGTAATTCAATTAACAGCTCTACACCCACTGCAGGCTCACAAGTGTAAGTGCCAGAATGAAAGAAGCATAAGCCTGAGCAACACTGCCTGTTTGGTTGTGGCTTTTTAACTCTGATTCCCCAGTTCAGGAGGAAGAAGGCAGGATTCTCAAGAAACTTTAGTGTAATTCACAGCTATTCAATTTGCAATTTCAAAGCTACAGAAGTCTCTGGAAGAACTTTTAACCAGGTATTTTAAACCACCAGTATGGTCAGCATCACTTCCAAATGACATTCTCCAGTATTTCCACTGCTGAATTTTGGAGTCCAGCATAGGAAGGAAGGGATTTATTGTTCAAGTTTGATCCACCAAAACTCACATTTTTTTAATCATTTGACTTACAGGAGAATTATGAAAATCTTAGTTCTTGTCACAGCTTATCTCCCCCAGGTGTCACCTACCCACTTAAAAAACAACCATGAACTAGCTCTCAGGTCCAAACATAACACACTTTCCACACTCCAGGGAGAAACTGGAGACCAGTCTGCACCGCCATGGCCCACTGAGTTTCATCAACTGTTCAAGTCTAGAAACTCTTTCCAACTTGAAGTTTTTCTTAAAGCCTCTGACAGTCATAACAGCTACTTTATTTCTGTGCTGAGCAGCATTAACGAGTTACTTGATTTCTTTAAGAGGATTTAGCACAAATGTAAAAGATGACCTTGATTACAGATCCCACTAATCAGTTACTTAATTCTGCACAAAGCAGGTAGATACAGTTTTGAAAACAATACTCCCTTCCCAAAGAGCTACCTGGACGCATCTGACCTATTCCTAGCAACAGTCAATGCATTCAAAGGTCTTCCCCAGGAAAGATTATCTCCTGGAGTTAATTATGCAATTTTACAGCTGGCATGCTGAGGTTTTAAGAGCCTTTAAGAACCATCCAGTTAGTTCAGACTGAAATTGCTTCAAAAAGGAAAAAGAAAGAAAAAAAAAAAACCAAACAACCAAACAACATGAACTGACAGTGAGCATATCAAAACCAAGCCGACAAGAACTACTTGGCTGGATGGTGGAGCGTAATGCACAGAACATGCTGTGCCCAGCCTCATTCGTCTCCTACTGTGGGAGCTCTCTCCCGAGTCTAGCACTGCTAACTCACATGAGCAAGGGTCATGAGGTCTGTCCCTCCAGTGCTCTGTTGTATCCTTTAAATTGCTGTCTCTTATCTGGCTGCTAAGAAACCACCCTAAACACAAAGCCTAACAACTCCCAGCCACTTCATCTCATTTACACCATGTAGCACCCTTTTGGCAGCCATAAAAGCATTAAGCTAACAAGTGGACTTGATAAATCAACCTACAACTTGGCAAAAAGGAAGAGCAATTAGGAGCCTACCTGGGACTTGAACACTATCACTCAAGGAGAAGAAAAACAGTCTGCCACCAATCACAATTTGATAATGCAAACCAAACAGCAACTCCGAGAAGTGTAAAAGCAGAAGAGATGCAAGTAATCTATGTTTTTTCAGTAATCCTGTCTGAGGGCAGGCACCTAGACTGTAAGCTTCTGGCTCCAGAGTAACGTTAACATTGCACATTGCTCACAGAGTGGAACATAAACAAAGCTTACTGGTTGGGCTCTGCATCCCAATAGCGAGAGGAACTGGCACTGCATGAGAATGCTGGCCAGCAGATGGGGGACACAGCCCACAAGCAGATATAGGCAGGGGAGGAGCAGGCTGGGGGGAAGCATTGGCAGAAACAGCTACGCTTGCCTAAGAAAAAGCAGGTATCTAGACCCACTTGGAAGAACATCTTAAAGGCTATTCTAAAAGAATCTTCCATGTACACACATGAAATTTCCCTAGACAACTTGCTGAGGTGCTCTACTACCATTATTGTTCCAAAAATTTTCTCTTTTTTCCTTACAAAATGAACAGGATGAAAAGAAATCAGCTACCAGCAGACATGAAGCACACTATTCTTTTCCGGTACCTTCCAATATATCAGAAAAAATATGGTTTTTGTTCATAGCCATTTCCGCCCTCTGGTCCTCTCAAAGAATGTTGTTTGTATATACAAAGCAGGGAGGAGCTGTAAAGTACGAGAAGAATTCAGAGGGAACTCTGGAGTTCCAGGCTTTATCCAGCAGAGACCGGACACGATGCATTTGGCCTCTATGGCAAACAAGGGACCTCTGAGAACCACACTTCCCTCCCTTCAAACTGAATTTTATCCAGATATCTCTGCACCCTCATTTTGAATCAGCTGAAGCTAGCTGGTCTTGGGTAAATCACACAGATGAAGCAAGAAAGCTAAATGAGACAGACAAACACAGCACAAATCCACCTCACTCAATCTAGTATTTCAGTTGCCTCAAGAATGGCAAACAAGATATAGTCCACCCGACAGGAAGAGCACTCAGGCCTTCCACCACTCCCAGCTTCCTAGAAACCCACAGAAGTATACAGCAACCCTTTAACTCAGAAGACAGCAGCTCAGAAGAGCTCACCATTAAAACAGAACTGAATTCAGTACCCACGTTCTAAGCATGTCTCTGGCCCAAAAGGAAATAACACTAGCTTCCACAGCTTTTCCACAACAACATTTAATATGAAAGCTAACACAGGATTAATCTGTTAGCAGCATAGTCATTCTTGTGAGATGTCAAATGCCCCTATTGTCCACCCAGTTCAGCACAAGTTGAATATGTAATACAATTCACAATGTCAAGCCAGAAGTCTATGGAGTTTGTAGGATATCAATCCCACCTACAACTGCTCAATACAGGATGCTTCTCTCTGCTATCAGATAAAGGAAAGGGACCAAAGACCAGTGCATATGGCAGCTGTCTCTTCAGGACCGTAAGCAGCAACAGCTCATGGTGAATATTTTACCTTGACAAACATTAAAAGATACATATGATCTTCTCACCCAGACAGGGCTTCTTTCCTTTTTCTTCTTCACTTTGTTGTTGCTTTAGTCTTCTGAAATGGTTACAACTTCAGTGGCAGTGGTAATAGCAGGTATAAAAACTACAGGCATTCAAGAAACAGAGGTAAACAAATAAAGAGTAAGATCTTGCTCACAAGCCAGCCCTAAAAGCTAATTCATTGCTTCCTATTTCAAATCAGTATGTGTTCACATCTGGAGTGAGCTTTGCATATCATACTTGCTGGGGAAAATAATACAAATATGGAAAAAGTACAAGACTCAATAGTACACGGATCAGTTACAGATCTAAACCACAGTGTCTTGACTAGCTACATGCCTGGGTCATTACAGTAACAGTTTAAAAGGAAAACAGAAATTGTTTCAATCACACATTCCGCAAGAACAGAGAAAAAACAATGTTCAGAATACTAGAAATAATTTCCAGGACAAAAACCTCTACCCGTATGCCAAGAACACACACAGGTATTTATTTACAAAATATTTTTGTACATACAATGCATTATAGCAAAAACAGAGATGAGTTTTCTAAGCAGAAAACCTTACTGCAGCTACACAGACAAAACCATGTGCCTTAGCATGCAACAAACATCATCGGCACCTTTCCCAAGGCCAGTATCAAAACTGCTAGGAAGACCTTTTCATCCAACTTCTGGCAAGTCTTTCCTGACAGGCGCTGAGCTCACTCCACTGTTGTTGCCCATGCATTTCAATATTCACCATCCCCTGGGCTGAACTGAATTAAGACTGAAGGATGTTTTCTCTCCAGCAGTATGATAGAGGGACGTCTGCTGCGAACAGCAAATGTGAAATAAGAGTGCTGGGTGTGCCAAGCAAGGCACTGCTCTTGGGAGCCTTTGACAGCAGTGCAGGGGATCCCATGAGACTCTCGGAGCTACAGGCTAGGCAAAATGATATATACACAGGACAGAACAAACGCACAAAGCTCAATTAGTCGCTAATGTTCCATTTCCAGAAAGCTAAATTATTAAGGGACTTCACCAGAACCACCTACCATAAAGCCCATTATGAACAGCTGGACATCTGCTATGAAGGTCAGACCTTGCTCTTTAAAAGTCTGGCTAAATTTTAGATCCAACTACCAAAAAATGAATTATGATTTCACATCTCTGATACAATTTCTTTTCAGCCATCACATACTGTAGGTGAAAAATATTTCTTTGTAAAATAATTCTTTGTAAACTGCTTTGATTATGAGCACCATAAAACATCTAGGGATATTTGGTGGTGCTGAAAGATCTCACAGCACGGCTACCACTAAATCTTTACTAAGAAAAAAGGTAAGACATTTGGTTTACATTGTCTTTGAAATAATTAACTGATTTGTACGTTACCAAAGTGAAAATTAATTTTATTCTACTGTGAGAAAGTTTGGGAAAAGTGGAAGTCTTTGGTTATCTTGAAAAAAAAAGAAATCAAGATTAGGCCAGACAAAGAGCCAGTTCCCACAAAAGGCATGATGGAGCTGTGCCAAATGCTTCTAAGAACACAGCATTTTTTGGTTGTTTATTTGGAGCCAAATTTCTTATGCCTTCATTCTCTCTTTTATGGGTATTAATAAGATTTCCACATAAATCTGTCTCTACTTAGTCATCTTCACCACTGTCAGACTTCAGAGTCCTTCATGAGGAAGGACTGCCAACACAAATGTTTGTGATGTCACACAAGCCGCACTATCGCTCCAGCCATCGCTCAGAACAAACAGTCCCAAAAGGGGAAAGGCCACTACAGCATATGGAAAGCAAAGGATTAAATACATATAGATATATATTATTAGAATTAGGAGACTCTGAAAAAAGGGCGAGAGGAGAAATAACTGTGGTAATCAACTAAATGCATTACCTGATAGTGTTAACAAAGGAAAAGCCAGTGAGCATTTTTCTCCGATTAACATACATTCTTAAGACAGACTTCACACACTATCAGGAAATTTTACCTTTGCTTATCTGAAATTGCCTTTCTTTGATTCTTAAATAAATTTACTGTACAAGCCCCTCACATTCATATCACATATTGTGACCGCAGTATGTATATCATCAACATATGGAAATTTCCTCCAAGAGACCAATAGATTTTTGCGTTAAAACTTTAGCATTTAGAGCCAGGTAACACAATGATCCCTTAAAATCTGAGATAGCATTACCACAGATTCAAACTTATGGATGGAGATCTCTGGTTCAGCAAACAAACATCCAGCCCACCAAAATAAACAAACAAACCATCAGATGCTCTTGAATTTGGTTGAAGGGAAAGAAGTGAGATAAGCTAAGGAAAAAATATATATATTTATATATTTTTATATATATATCTCACCAGACAAAACTGTAGTGTTTCTTCGATGTCAGTCACTGACAGTCTGAAACAAATCTAACCCACCTTTCTTATAAGTGGAAGTATAATCAAGTGTCCAAAGCTCACCCTTAACTTGTTTGGCCTATCTTTCATGAAAGAGAAAAGGGGCTTCAGATTAGCTGGGCTAAGAGACAGAGAATGATTTAGGAATAATCAGCTCGTTTATGTAAACACTCTAGATCAAAAAGGAACACTGACTATTCAAAAGAGTGGTACTAAAGAGGCTGTTAACTCAAAGCTTGTGGGCATCCAAATCATGACATTTCTCTTAAGTTTGCTTTTTTTAAATAAACACTTGGGGAAAAAAAGGTAAAACCCAACATACATACATCTAAGAAATCAGATATATAAAATTTCATTGAAAACATCTGAGATTGCAAATTCAAGTATTCAAAAGATAGTGTACAACCTAATTATACTTACAAACACTGATTCACTGTTTCCGATAGCAATCTGATCACAGGAAAGATAGAAAGCAACTTTCTGGGCTATCAAGTTTCTGCCAGAAGTTCTCATCTCCTTAACCTGCTATTACGAATGATTAAGACAATCTGATCATTTCTTTTATCTCAGTTCTAAAGACCTTAACCAAATAAAAGACCCAGAGGCCCCCAGGCCAAGTTCTCATGAGTAAAAGGAATGGCTGTAAAGAAAACTGCTTTGTGACTGTTCCCACCAGCTGAGAATTTTTTGGGTTGGGTTTTTTAAGTGCATATCAGTAAATTTTGCAATACACTGACTTCAGTTTAAAAATCAGCATTTTCCTCAGCTTGTTTACACTTTCATTTGAGAAGAGACAATATGTAAAGCAAATCAGAACATGAAATGAGCACATACATTTCCCTTCCACTAAGGAGTTGTACCAATTCATGGCCAAGAATTTTATCATTGTAGACCACAGATCAGTTGCAGTTTCCAAAAGAATAACAAATTCTGAAGATCTAAACATGACAGCATGTCCAAGCATGAACACAGAATTTAAAATTCTGGGTTTCAAAAAAGTCTGCTCTAGTGGCTGATCACAGTTCAAGACAGGAAATCTTAAGGTCTTCTTTCTTGCCTATGTTATAATATATAAGGAAAAAAAAAATCTAGATCCAAAGATGATAGCAGCTAAAACACTGGAATGAAAACCATTGAATCTATGTCTCAGTCACTGCTATCCAAAAATATACACCCTCCATCATCCCCCACCACCCTAAGACATCGCACGTTTTAGGACTAGATTTACACACTACACACAGCAGAAGAGAAAGCTGAAATAAAAATTGGATAGATTTAAGAGAAAGTAGACGGACAATCTACCTACTACTTCACTTACAAACATTCAAGAACTCTCCAAGAAACAGGGTTTGCCATCTCCCTCTGTCTCACCGCATCACATGTATCCAGAAAGCTAGGTTTACACATCCTAAATTTCAGGTAATCCCCGATGCCCAGTATTTCCTATAGCTGGCTCTGACTCCAAAGGTGCCTTGCCAAGAAGAAACAGGCTTGTATCATCAAGTAAAATTTAAGCTGGAATACATGCTTTAGTTCTAGCACCTCAGTCCATCTAATTGTTGCACTATTACCCCATGCTCCTCTATTACACTGCTTGACACAAACATGGCAAGCTTTGTAACAACAAGCGTTTTGTACTCTCCAACCCAGAAGTCAGTTTTCAATTGCAATATTACACAGACAGTATTTGTCACTGAACAGATTTCTCAATACAGTCTCTATAATGAGGCATGTACAGAGCCAGTGCTGCCTAAAATAATCAAATTGTACACATCGACTGGTATACCTGCCTGCTTCTGAGCAGCACTAAATGTGTTTGCTTCTCCACAAGCCAGAGGAAAGATAAATGCTCTGCAATTCTGAGCAGGTCTTTTATTGGAAAGGGTAGAGCCCCCGTTCAACCCTTGCCATCCTTTAAACTTCTGAATCTCTGGCAGAGTCTTCCTTCAAGCACAGGGGAAGTGCAGCATTAAATTCTTTAATAGAAAATGTTTATTCATTTGCAGCTTTGTGTAATCAGTAGACAATTAGGACTGCATTTAAATGGCACTTGCATATGAATTAAGGTCTTAAATGGTCTTAAAAAAACACTACAACTCAGTAATGGCATATGAATTATGTTGCAACATTTCAGTTCATACAGAATTCAGAATCAACAGAAATGCAGCAAATGTCAGGAAACTGTTGTAATAAATAAATAAATATTCAGAACTGTCTTAACAAGTAACAAACACTAACTAGTTCACAACTTCCCTGAGAATATGTACACAGCAGCAGTAACATATCCATTACACAGAACAAGTTTTACCAGCTAAAGCTCATCAAACTTATCTGTAAAAATTCAAGTTACCTATTTAACTGGTCTTGTCACACCACAACCAGCCACAGCTTCATGTTGAACAAAGCCCCATTTATGACCACAAGAATGACACCGGCTTAGGCTGTGGAGGGGCCTTATTAGCTCCTCCTGCCCAGCCAGCCCTGAGCTCCATGTCACAGCTAAAGCTAATGGCAAGTAGTCAGGGCACCAGAGATACCATGCAAAGCACCTATATAGCTTGGCACCTCTATTCCAGAGTTGTAGCCCCAATCTCCAGTTTTAATATTGGAACACATGTGTTTGCAAGACACCAGCATTTATTTGTTGATCAAAATCACCACTCAAATATTTACAAATAAAAGAAGAAAATTTCTGCAAAACTTGGCACATATTTGCAAGTCAAGAAAGAAAAAGACTAAAACTATAACAAATAGAAAGTCAAGCCTGTGGAGACATTAGAAAATGCTATTAAATATCCAGAGAGAACAATGTCATATATAACTCAGGCTGCAGACTGCTCTCAGATGAAGAATTCCACCTCTCTAGGCTACACAATACAAATCTGAGTACATATATACACACAAGTATGTATATATGAAGATATATGTATATGTGTGTGTATACACACATCTATAAAAGCATGCTGCAAGGTCTCAGGTGACATTTCAAGCAGCACAAGCAACATTAGCTTTGAATTACTTTAAAATAGGAAAGAAAATGGTTATCTGTTTAAAGAAAAAAAAAAAAAAAGAAAGCAGCTCTCTGCAGATTTGTGTATGGGAACATGGGAACACACACTTCTCCTGCACTAAGGATGGAACTGAAAGGATCAGCCTGTTACCCTGGGAGAACTGAGCACTACAGTTCCCACTGAAGTCAGAGGAGACAGGAAGGAGATTATCAGTAATCAATACAAAAAGAACATAAGGGAAAAAAAAGTGCATTTTTAATAATCCTTGACTTGTACAATAGAAATTTTAAATTGTCTCACAAGAAGCAGAGCTGTGTCTCAGCACAAGTATTCCTCTAGTAATCCCACTAACAGACTCAAACTAAAACTCCAGCCACGTATTATCTTATCAATTATCTTGCAATTACAAATGCATCCAAACATACTTAAGTTCCTTATCAACACAACATACAGGGATCAGACCTTGTCAAGAGTAACCTGTGGTTAGCATTGCTACTAAAAGAGAAATGCACCTGAGAACTCTACCAGCATCCAACACATTTCTGCCACTCACCAAGTGAGTATCGGAGGAAAGATTTCAGTATTACTGGCATAGAAATAGCCCTGTATGCATTGGGGAGTGTGGGTATGTGGAGGAAATGAAGCATCATAGTCTACTCCACAAGGAAACCCAAGTTAGATAACTTAGCTGGTGAATTCAAACAGGCTACAATAAGAAAAACAAGGAAGGAGAAGGGAGGAAAGGAAGAGAAGGGAGGAAAGAATTAATCTCATCATAAAAGCACTTCAAACGGCATTAAGCGGCAATGGTGGACAGCATGCAAGACAAGGATGTGGAGCCCTTTTTAATATACACTTTTGTACAGAGATCTGCACCTTTCTACAGCTGTCATTTCAGTTGAGATTTAATGTGTGGACATAGACAAGGTTGCATGAACACAGACAAGGTTTCACAAGTTTTACTCTGCAGACAACAAAAAGCTTGGGCAAGCATATCTAGATTACTGCTCATAGAAGTGGAGACAAAAAACGCTAGGACATAGCTTCTCAAGCCATGCATCACTCTTTCCAAGCGCCTTCACCCACTGCTAAGCAGACACAACTGGGAGCAAACGTAAGTGCTCCCAAGGGTGGCTTCACTGCCAGCACAGGGCAGACAGCCAACCACTATGGCCTCTTCAGCAACCCCACATTCTCATTTTAAGGTAAATTTGGGGTGTACATCTTTGCTAAGGATCAGTATTTTTATGTAACATAGGTAACAGAACATTAATATGTTCTGCCTATGTATCCTCATGACACTAAACACAAACATACATTGGTTTATTTAAAACTGTATAGCAAATAATTAGCAGCGAAAGACTAACAAAAGTATCTATACTCCAGGGTAAGGAACAACTTAGGTTATTGCTGGTGCTGTGGCTGCAACTCAGATGCTGGTAAAGTATCAGCAACCTGCTGGGAGTGCAATAATTCTAACAACAGTTAACCTTCAGCATCCAAAAGCTCAATTCTTTCCCCCTCTGGAATTCATTTCACAAACATGCTTATTGCCAAATTTACTCAAACATCAGTTGTAAGGATGCTACTCAGAGTAGGTAATGTTCAGATTTTCTAATCACTGCCTTGTTTGGCATAAGGAATCTCTAAACTTCAATAAATAATAAATACAAATGTCTAAGGACTTAGGAATAGTTTCACTTATATCTCATGACACACATGTTCCATGATCGGTGTGTATTTTTATCTCACACATCCAGACTTTTCCCAGCAGTTCAAAACAAGAACGTTGGTGTTTCGAGGGGAGGTGGGGGGTGGTACTTGGGGGTTTGGTTTTGTGGTTTTAGGTTTGGGGTTTTTTTTGGTTTGGGGTTTTTTTGGGGGGAAGGGTATCTTTTTTCCAAACACCCTGCTATTCTTCAGTTTTTACAGAAGTACCTATTCAGTACTCCTCAGTTACATTGATTTTTGCATACCCGTCTAGACTCTTCTTAGATGATGATCAGAGGTTTGGGCTATCTGCGGACCACTGTGGCTGACCAAAACTCAATACAGCACTCTATACTGGCAATTTACTAATCTAATTTCACTAGAATCCTTCATACACATGGACTTTTTCGGTGACCAGCAGTGCCAGCTGAGAGTTATTTTCCTGACAGGTTCCAAAATTAACAATGGAATTTCACCAGCCAAAGTCTTATAACCAGTATTTTTCCTGTGCTGTATATTGTAACTTTCATTTGGCAACCCTTCCAGTGGCATTAGGAAACCATCCAGCTGCCTCCTAGGTTCAACAGTAATGAAGGACCATTTATCTCATCAGCATATTCTGCTGTTGCACTCTTCATGAGGTATTTCCCAATTTTTTTATTGATAGTTGTATGTGTGAACAGAGCCAAGAGATGCCACAACAGATAAAGCAATGGTGATTTAGCCTATTTTTCTGGACTCTTGACAGATACAGAGGCAGCGGCTTCTTTGGACCACAATCTCCAATGATGCCCATAACTGGCTTTTCGACGGCCAAAACCTCCCACTGCTCTTCTTCCAATTATTCAGCCTGAGAAGGCTGCAGGGAGATCTTACACCAGTCTCCCACTGCCGAAAGGGGGCCTGCAAGAAATCTGGAGGGGGACTTTTTACAAGGGCATATAGAGACAGGACAAGGTGGAATGGCTTTAAACAGGAAGAGGGCAGATTCAGATTAGATATTAGGGAAAAATTCTTTACTATGAGGGTGGTGAGGCACTGGAACAGGTTTCCCGGAGAAGTTGTGGTTGCCCCATCCCTAGAAGTGTACAAGGCCAGGTTGAACAGGGCTTTAAGCAACCTGATCTAGTGAAAGGTGTCCCTGCCTGTGGCAAGGGGGTTGGAACTAGATTATCTGTAAAGTCCCTTCCAACCAAAATCATTCCATGATTTGTTTGTTAGTGCACCCAAAGAGCCCAGATGAACGAAGTACAATCACCTTTTGCAGCAGGTTTGTTGCTTTACCCCTACCTCATTGCACTTCCCCAGCCATTCCACTAAAGGCAAAACATTTGACCCATTGCAGTGGAAAATGGTAAAACAAAACAGAACAAAACCCAAAAACCAAACCAAACCAAACAACCCACAACAGAAAGTAAAAAAAACAAATAAACCAAACAAATAAAAAACCCACAAAACACGCACAAACCCCAACCCCGATGCAGGCCCAGTTAAGTACCACGGACAGATTTTGTTTGCTAAGTCGGTGACCGGTTTGGCAGCAGGCTGGGGAGGCGCAGAGAGGGGCTCTCGTGCCCTCTAGGGGGCCGGCCCCGCCAGCGCCGGCCCCGGCCCC
>JANHGB010053557.1:0-12558 GCA_026283785.1 Coracopsis vasa
AAGGGATGCCTTCTGCAATTGCATGCAATTTTATGTCTCTGAGTATCTCCCTCTTTCCTGTTTTGTGTAAACCCTTTCATGCTAATTCAGTTGGTCTTTCAGTAAAGCTTTCCAAACTAGGAAAGCAAGTACGGTGGATATCCCTGAAGGATCCTCTTATTGCTGGGTAAGGGGTTTTTCTATGCATCAGCACCCCTGAAGACGTAATGTATGGAGCCCCAGTAGACCATTAGCCTGGACCCAGCAGTAGTGACTCCCAAAGAGAAAGGAAAGGAAGAGCAGAAATCAGGAAGCTGCTCTCACAGCTGACTAAATGAAGGCAGATGATCTCCCACTGCCTGAGACCAAGCTCACAGCCAGTTACTACAGAGCCATCGAGAAGCACTACCTATTGTTCATCAGAGCCCCGCAAAGCCCTGATACACCATCTGCTTTTGCTCTATCATACATCCTAACTGCAGTTTCATGCTCATGTGGGAGCATCCTACGGCCCAGACAGGGGAGACATTGCTACTCACTCTGTTGATACAAGATCCAGTTTAAGGGAGCAGTTCCTCACCTTACCTGAATTGGTCATTCTTAAGGATCTGCTGGATAGCTGGGTGCAAGATCAAAGCCAAATGTATATCTAACCCTGAAGAAACAGAACGGACATTAACAGCCATGACAGGAGTACCAAATTTCCTCAGCACCTAGCTATCAGCCTTCATGACCTGGCATGGCAGAGGTTAACTCACAGGGCCACAGAAGGGGGGAAAAACATTTTAAATTGGAGGCAGGAATATTTATCAGCTAAAAGAAAAACTTTCCTTTCCATTGGGATCTGCCTTGGTAAACACAGAAGACACAAATCAACCTAATCACCCATCCAACCCCTCACCCCACATCCAGCCAGCGTGCAGGGCTGGTCCCCTTTGCTCTCTACGGCAGGGCGTTCTGCAGCTTTCCTTCTCTGAAGTTTGCTTACATTACTGGCTCCCTTTGCTGACATTGGCAGCTTGCTCAAGCCTTTGCAAAACTATTTTTTCTTGGATATACTTAATCTATCTTATTTTTATCCCATCTGTGAGAAAAAAACATCCACAGTGCAAACCGATCTGCTCAGCAATGCTGCCAGCTACACGGATCCCATGACCTTCTAGCTAGATTGCTGCAATGTTTTCTGTTTATCTGGTGCTGTTCTTGTGCATTCACGCATGTCCTATCCCTAATGCAGCATGCACTTGCAAGTTCTCTTAAAGGACTCTATCAAGGTGAATTAACTGAGTCTCATGCATACTATGCTGCTGAGTGGGAACTTTCAGACCTTTCTTTTTCCATATAAAGTTTTAAATAAGTTTAGACTGAAAATCTTCCTAAGGGATCTCACGTGTTCTTCATATACGGGTCCTGTAAATTAAGTTGGATGGACTCCCTGAGAGAATCTACTACAGCTCAGGGTGTCTCAAGCAAGGATACATGGTCCACTAACATCACATATGCAGCTTCAAAGGGACACAGGGCGAAGAAGAAACACAGTAATAGCTGTACCCATGTCAGCTGCTTGCAATGGTGGAATTACCATTGCTGAGAATGGTACCACTTGAAAAACAAAGGTCGATTGCCTGCTGTGATTGCAATGAGAGTTAATTCAAGGGAAATCTATGGCTGCCATTATCCAGGAAGATGGACTGAATGGTCTCACTGGTCCTTTATTCATCTTTTATTTAGGTACTTATGAAAACAGCTGGGTTGGCCTACTTTGTGAGATGGGGCCAGGAGGACGTGAGATGGTGCCTAGTGATGGCTGCTCCATGCATGGCCATGCTGGATTGCCAAATACTGGAAAAGTCTCCAGGACACAAAGAAGGAGAGACTGTTTCTCTCCCTCTGCCACCCGGATAGTGCTGTGCTGGTATTAAGCCTGCGATTTGGAGACACGAATGATATGTCATTATCACAGGGAGATCTGCAAAACCACTTCAAGCAGCTGTTTGTAAAGCCATGTGTGCAGTAAATCCAAACATTTGTAAATCCATTCCAACCAACTGGAAATACGTGAGTCAGTGATTATCACAGGTGTATATCCACAGTTTTTACAGGAAGGCAACAAGACATCATCCCCTTTAAAACAATATTTTTAACCAAAATTTCCTGAAGGAAATATTTTTGTAAAAGTACCTACTTGAGTATTTAAGTATTAACTCTCCTTTCCACTCTCCCCACTTATGAATGAGGGAGCAGGGCACGAGATGCTCCTTCTCTTAGGAAGGACTCACAGGTCAAGCTATACTTTTATACAACTTCACCTTTTTATTAAAAAAGAAAAAAATTATAAACCCCACGGCCCAGCTTGCACAACATTAGAAAATTATTCTCATTTATACATAATTTAAAAAATGGCCAATCTTTGAATATTTACCTCTTATTTTTATTTTCCCCATTTTCTTTGCTGGCTCACTGGCCAGCATGGAAATGTACAGGTATGGGTCATCTTCATTTGTTTGCAGACTGCTTCAGACTTAGAGATGGAGGAGTGCTGCTCAAGATGATGCTACTGGGGGTGCTCTCCTTAACATGTTGAGGAGATGAGAGTCTTCTCAAATTACCATGAATCTTGGGCTTCCTCCACCTCTGGAGACACTATAACTCCATAGTGCACAGTAGCACAGCAGCGCAGCATAGTCCTTAATGCTAAATTAATTCAAAAGAGCCAGAGTACACGGAGTTCTTGGGGAGGCCGATATAACTGCTGCATTTTAAGCTCTCCTGGAAAAATATAAAAGTGGCATTTTGGGGGGGGTTAATGTCTTTTCCTGCTGCTCATTTTGGCTAGAGGCATCTTCCTGTCTTTCCTGACTAGCATTCATCTCTTCCTTTCTGAAATGCAGGAGATAGAGGAGATGCCTCCTGTGAGATTGGGTGGGGAAGTAGTCATGATCCACAGGTGAAGGAGAGAAACATGAAATATCTGGAAGGCTCATTTTCCTAAGGATTTCACGTAATCGAATTATCACCAAACTGCAAGCCATTTCTAACCACTAATCACCCACTGCCTGGAAACTATTTTAAACAAACGTAAATGTACAAAATCTGGTTGATGAAAGCCTTGAAATGTGGGTCTTGGGAAGTTTGTGAACTCTAACAACTGTGGAGAAACAAAAACACAGTTTCTTTTCCTAACTTTGATCCTATTCTAGAGGCAATACGCAGGCACATGTAACAGATCTTTCCTTCCTCTCTATTTTCTTGCCAAAGATACCATTTAAACTCTTTGGAAACAGCACTACAGCTACTCCATGCTGTCTATCCTCCAGCATGGATCGGTTGTTATTTAAATAAAAATAAATATAAATGCATGATAGAATTTTTTTACAGTGCCTCCTGGTAAACAGCAGCAGTAACGACCCCATGAAAGATTTGTTACTGTATATTGTACCACAGCAGTGCAACAGCTGAATCAACTACCCAGACAGGGACAAGGGGGAAAACTCATAGATACCCTCAAGCAGTCCCTGTCCCTCCTGAGGATTTCTGAGGAGGTTTACTTCTCCAAGTCACATGGTTCAATGGGAACAACAAGGTAGAATTAATTCCCCTAAAAGCCATGGAGATTTTATGTTAAGTTTTCCTTTACTATGAGTTTTTAATCTGTAGGCCCTTATGGGCCAAAGTGATTTTGCAGATTGAAATAGCAGGTTGTTTTCTGCAGACCCAAGTTCAAACCCTGATGGTGGTTCACATTTTCCCTCTAACGTAGTCCCTACAGTCCCCATCACAAAATTTCTGGTCAAAAGCAAGACCCCAAGTTTGGAAATTCAGCAAGAGAGAGGATAGAAGAGGCAATGTGGCTCTTCAGCTGCCTACCTTACCGCCAGCTCTTGAAACTATAATTGTCCAGAAATAAAATGTATGCAAATTCAGAAGATAAACAGGAGTAAACCACAACACAGGCAAACTGCAACCACTCATCAATAAAGCAAGGGCATATACTAGGGAAACAGGAAATCTTTTTCTGAGTGCTTGTTTGGAATCTGCTTTTTCTTCCAGGGTCAATAAACCTTCCAGTTTCAAACGTTTGTATATATGCCTTGAGAATTAGCATGCTGTGAGGTCTCACCACGGATAGCATGTCTTTTCTCAAGAGACATGTACAACAGAAAGTCATGGGGGTATTTTCCAACCTTCACTCATTAATAACACAAAGCGGTCACACAGAGGTTTCAATTTTTCCAGCATGTTGCAAGCAAAAAGGAATGAAACCTCTGACAGATGGCTTCCAGGTAGCACTCCTGTTTTGCAGTTAGATAAGATAACCCTCCTACTGTCATGAATGTTGGACTGGTGGAGGACACAGGTTTTCTTCCAGCTGCACTTAGACTTCCCCTCAGATCCACAGTGGTTCTGTGAGGTACATTAGGTCCGAAAGAGCCACTGTAATAGAGTTATAACTTAGCATGCCTGCTTCAAGATGTGGTTTTATGAAATAACTGTAGCCTGTCCAGGAGACATGGAAAAAGAAGTTAGAAGATTTTATGTCCACCTTTCAAGGTTCCTTCTCTTGAGCAGGTGGTTTCCCTCATATTCTTGCCTGCATTCCTGTATTTCCCAGAAAATGCCTTTATTTTTGATTCCCCAATTCAGGTTGTCTTTTGCTGTTTGCTGTATGCTTTCACTTTACCTCTGAGCTGATCCAAACTATGTGACCTCTGCCATGACAAGAAAGAATCAAAGGTGAAGAAAGCTCTAATGCTGTTTCTATAATAGTGAATTCTATAGCAGTGAATTTCTAATGAACAGTGGCTCAAGTGTGGGTGCTGGAACTTGACTGTCTACACTATTACACAGCTATCTCACATGGTTTTAGTCCAAGCCAACTGGCTCCCACCCAGATAAGGCTCATGAACCTGCACGGGAAAGATGAATCACTGGAGCATTCGGTGATCACAGACACAGGTGTCTCAACCTTCCTAAAATTTCCCTCCAACATCCATTGTGGCTGTCAAATGTCAGCACTTCATCCTCACATCTGCCTCAGAGGGATAGGTGACAACTCATAGTTTGGTATCCATCTCCTCATATATGTTTGCAAAACATACTTCACAGTAGGGAACCTATTTGATTCTGGGATCTACTTTGATAACGCCACATATTTGCTTTAAGGATATTTTATATAGTCACAAGGGGATAAAAGCAGCTAAGTGTATATAAGAATTGGTCCCACCGAATCTCCACTTTCCTTTTATCACATATAATAGGAACAGCAAGTGTTTCAGAGCTTGAACCCCACCTATTCAGGGTAAATGGGTGCAAAGGCTTTATCATTGTTGCAATGCCAGGGAAATGAACAAATCTGCCCCCTGGGTTGAAGCTAAAGGAACAAAATTCTTGAGCCCTGCCTAAAATCACATGGGCCTGCTTGGCTCGTCTGATGTTGTTCCATG
Organism: Coracopsis vasa; assembly: GCA_026283785.1. NCBI lineage: Eukaryota > Metazoa > Chordata > Aves > Psittaciformes > Psittacidae > Coracopsis > Coracopsis vasa. The sequence goes on from JANHGB010053557.1 coordinate 5,424, forward strand.
GTGATTCACAAGCACTTCTCTGCCTTGCTTTCTACTCTGCTGTGTGATGCTTGGCAGCCAGCTGCACAGTTAAAGCTGTGCAGAGAGCAAACTAGCATCCTGGATGCTTCTTTTTTCTTGCAAGCAAGCTCCTGCTTCAGAGACAGCTACAGAAAATTACCAAACAGGCAAGGTCTGGATAGAATCAGCAAGTGTTTAGTGTTGTTGGAAAATAAAGTCAGATTGCATGGTGTGACAGCCATGTGATCCCTTTCCTAACATGCATAATTTCTCTTAGTAACAACAACAGGCAATGCCTAGCATACTGCTTGGCAAATACTGATTAATGCAAAAAAACGTTCTCTGCATTGTAGCCTGTCCTTTGCACCTGCAAAAGCTGAGCTATGGAAAGTTGACTTCAGGCCACATTTAATGAAAGTGACCTTGGTGTCACAATAATGAACCTGTAGACATCCCGCCCAGCAGCATGACCTGGAGCACCTATCTTAAGTGTTCAGGCATTCAACACAGTCAAAAGGAGAGCACTGAATTTCTGAGGAGTGACTCAGAACCTGTAAGTGTACAGGTACAAGTCCAGGGAGACAGGGTGTCTGTGCAGGGCAATTAGGTGTTCCTTCATGCCAAGTGAGAAGACGCTGAGTGCCAGTCAACTGGAAATACCAAGCCCAGACTTATATCTGAATAGGCACCTACCTACTGGCTTGGTCCTCTCAGAAGCTAGTTGATACGGCAGAGAAGCCTTTCCTAAGTATCAGCTGGAGGTTCTCACTAGCAGAGCATCAGGGGTTCACCACCTGACACAGCACTCACCTGAAGGAGAAGGGGATGCAGACCTTGCAGGAAGGCACAAGCAGAAGATGGAGGCTGACTTGACTATGGTGCCCATGGTGTACTCTTTCCTCTCTGGGAAGGGTTTCTGCTGCCACTGTTGCTGTCACTACATGCAACTTCTGTTTTACAGCAGTTTGCCAGGAAGTTAGCATGCCTGGCAGGTTTGCCTAGCCTGGAATTCTACAAGCAGGCAAAAAAAAGCCAAAAATGGAGGGAATTCCCAATTTTGCATTCGTTTGCTTTTTAAAGACTCAATACTGAAAGCTATTATATTCTGGCTGACCAAATCTCATACCCAGAGCTTCCACACAGGCCAACAGTTGCAGGTTTGGGACAGAGAAGAGAGGTGACAATTTTTTGGACACAAAATTCAGGAGGAGTGGGGAACCCTCCTTGCAGGCTTGGTGCAGTCCAAGCCTCCTTAGCTTGCTGAAAAGCATCCTTCTCACTTTTGAATTACAGCAGAGAACACTTACAGACTTCTTTGAGAAAAACAAGGAAGCAAGGACTGTCACCAGCAGTTATCACTTCATGCTTTCAGCCTCTGTTGGTGGAAGAGAAATGAGGGATCTTCCCTGCACTTTGGACAGAACTTCATCCCTTCATTGCTGTGCACATCTGGTACCTGGCACCACATGCTGCTGTGACATTCATGGCACCACTGCTCTCAGGAGAGCCTTTTGTACTTGGTCTGTAATCAGCTCCAAATCTGCTAAATATAGTAACCTGATTGTAACCATTGTATCAAGTGGAAGAAAAGAAGTAAGAAATTTAAGCTTACAATCTGCCAACTATTCTAAAAACTGGAGCATTGTTGATAGTAAATAGAGAGAAACAACAAAACAGGAGTCAGAGGAATTTGTGTCTTTCATGGTCACTGATGTAGTAAATCAGCACTGCAGCTAAACACAGCCAAATGTAGTGTAAAGTAGTATCTTTGAGGGAAAGGTCTGAACTTGAAAGCATGTATTTGAATGTGACAGTCATTCACTATACACTAGCCAGGAAAAGAAGGCTGATTTCATTCAAGAAAAATAAATCTCTGAAGACTACACAGACCATGTATGCATTAATAAAGACAAAGAAAAAAAAATAATCCAAGCATAATTTAAGCTCTGTCAGAGGGGAATCACAGTGACCAGTAAAACAAAAGCAGCACAAGATGTATTAAGTTAGTTATTAAGATATTATTAAGCTAGTGAAATTAAGCCCAGCTGAGAAACTCTGAAGAGTATCCTACAGGTAGTGCTGTCAGGGACCAGTGAGGATGAAATATCAGCTTCAGGTGTTGTTACCTCTATCCTTAGTACACTGACTGGTGACCAAGAAGCAAACTCAGATTTAATTAGCAAGCTTTCTGTATGTATTTAAGTAAAGGTAGCACCTGCATATTTAAATTATGGCAAGTTCAGATGTTCTCAGCTTCCCACTGCACCAGCCCCTATAGAAACAACCCCCCCTTCAAAGACAGTCCAAAATGAGACAGCAGGGACTGATGGTCTTTCCACTGTCAATGGTCAGTGGAGGAGGAGAACACTGAAATATCGTGGTCACAGGTGAAATCAGAGGGCCAGATCTGTATTTTTTTCCTAACCCAGAAAGCCTCTGAGAACACTCCAAATTTCAGGTACAAAGACGTGTTTGCTCCAGTGAAAATCAGCTGCTGCTGGTGTGGAAGGTGACTCTCTGTGCTCCTCACAGTAAGAGCAAACTAACTCTGGCAAAGGACACTGGAGGGGAAATCCTTGGTTTTAGCAATGCTGTGGTTCTGCAACAGTGCACATGGTCTAAGGTGCATTCAGAAAGACTCATCCCCAGCAAACTGCTGGGAACTTGCATCAGGAAGATGACGTCCAAGCAGCTTGAGGTGGGATTCCCACTAGTGGCTCTGAGGAAATCAGGTATCTCAGGGTGATCAGCCCAATGCTGACCTTCCTCAGAGGCAAGCTTATTCTCAGCAGGGAAACAAAACCTTTCACAGTTAACAGATTAGGCTGATTAAGAACTAACAAGAACTGGAGAAGCAACAGGAGTGGCCTCCTCCACTCTGCCTCCAGAGAAAAATCTGGCTTTTATTACAAAATTCCAGTCTTGAGCTTCCTCCCACAGGATAGACCAAGGAGGCCCAGACTTGCATGAATTAACCAAAAATAACACTTCCAGGGAGGGAGAGGATGACTGAGGGAATTCCTGATGGGATGCAGAGGCCTCTCACCTCCTTCTCACCAGTTCAACTCCAGAAGTAGTCAGGAGAAAGGAGGAAAAGCTTCTGGCTTTGAGCTGTTCTGTGCCATTAACTGATTTGCTGGGAAGCTGCCACAAGCAACACCACATCAGGCAGCCCCAAGCCAGTGGACAGAAGAACAAGAACTGTCCTTCCTGCCTCAGCATTAATCCCTTTTAAACAGCTGTGAGTCACACGGTGGCAAGGCTCAAATTGATAGCAAGCTTCAGTCTCCAGCACCAAATATGCTTTTAAAATAGTCAAAGCAAACAGGATATGTTTGGAGAGGAAAGGGGACATGCACATTTTTGGCTATGTTTGTTCAGCAGTGGGGATGTCATCTGGTTGATCCTGACCATCTCTACATATTCTCATTGCTATGGCAATGTTCCATAAACAGAGCAGGGATCAACAGCTCCTGAGAGCAAGGAGACAAGGACTATCCTCAGGTAGTGGCACTGGATTAGAAGAAAAACAAGAGATTTGTGCAGGGGAGCGGAAGACTCACTAGAGCATGTAAATGTTACCTTAATTTGAGCATCAGCACTGAAATACCACAAGAACTGGAGCTGGACCTACACAAGAGCAAAGCACGTGAACACAGTGTGCCTGACTCAGCCTGGGGACAGCTAGGACAGTGCCAAAAAGCACCCTCAAGAATTAGCAGGCCAAGGCTACCCCAAACACTGCTGCTATTCCCTGGGTGAACCCCACCAGAAATTGGCACAGATATCAGGCAACATGATACTAGAGAGCAGCAGAGCATCCTTGGAGCAACCTCAGCCAGGACAGGGAGCATCACACCAAGCTCAAGCACTGACACAGGGAAAAGCAGCTCAGAGAAAAGGACCATCAGAGCCATGGCAAGCCACCAGTGATGAGAGATCTCTCCTGGAGATCTCAGTGGCCACCATGGGCTTGGGGAGCAGCAAAGGGTCTGGCTCAGGGACTACAAGTAGCACGGATCCACTGTTACAAAGCAAGACTTGTTTGCCCTGCCCCTGTGCAAACCTGAGAAGGGGGGAAGGTAAATCACATGCTCACTCCACCTTCTGGCAGAAAGTTTTCACAACCTGAAGCTTCTCACAATACTGGTTCCCCCACTGCAGTGAAGTGGCCACAAAGAGAGGGCTTTACTCAAGGTAGTACTTTGGTGAGGTAATTCAAGACAACAGGATTAAACTGAAACAGACAATTTATGTTGTGCAACAGGAAATATTTCCAGACAGTAAAGTCTGTAGGGCTCCAGAGCACTTTCCCAAGGTAAGCAGCCGAACTGGAATCTCCATCCCGACTCATCTGTCAAGGTCACATGAGCACTGAAAGTATGGTGTGGAGAACACACTCACACAAGGAGAGAGACAGAAGAGGGACCCTAGTCTTTGCTTTTACAGTAGTTCTATGTAAAAGCAGGGACCTAGCATTTGCTTTTGCATAGAACAAGGTTCCATTAACAGAACAAAAAGCTGAGATTTGGGGTAAGCAAGAAAGCCAAAAAAGCCAGAAAGTTCTTGGTGGTACTCAAGACCCTTCATTTTCCATCATGATCTCACCCTGAGTGGGTTTCTCTTGTCTTGCTTTCTCCTTTGCAAGTCACAGAAAATAGCACATGGTTCTTATCTGCCCTCAACTGCTGTAAATCAGGAATAACTTCACTGAAATCAATGGAGTGAGGTCAGCTTAAAATAAAGTGGATTCACATTTAGATCCAAAATAATTAAGGATTAAATTATATCCATCTCCCACTATAGCATCTATAGGTAAAGTTTTAGCATAATTTAGAAAAAGACTCCCAAAAGGTGTGTTTGAGACACAGGCTTATCTCTCAATACAAATATATATGGATGGGTTTCTAAAGGAGGTCAGGTCCTATGCACCATTCAAGCACCCATAAGTGTCAAGTGAAGCACAGTTAGCCTACCCCATCACCTTGAATGGGCAATGACTCAATTCACCTCAGAGTTGAGTTGCCTATTGGATCCCTGCAAAAAGGTCAGTCTGACACTTCATTTCCTTTCATATCAAGAAATACAGAGCTCAGTTCCAGGTAAATACTGTTTCTTCAGCTCCTTAGAGGTGCTGGGAGGGACTCCTGCCACAGCTTCTCTCCTCCCTCTGTTACATGAGCTCATTAGTCTCTTGGCTCTGTTTCTCCTAGTAAACTAAACCGTGCCAGAGCCCATTCTTCAGCCCTGAAGCCAACTGGCACGGCCTGACGCCTACGTATTATTAAACTCTCTTACACTCTGTAACAAGGTGGCCGCATCCAAACTGCCTTTCTAGAGTGCCCTGGCCCATCCTAACTCCCACCAACACGCAGAAGTTGTCCCAGACCAGCCCATGTGTATCACCAGCGTGTAGCACAGACCATCAAGACCAGCTCACTTGTACAGACAGGTACGAGCCAGCTGTGGGGAATGCTGAAGGTGAAGAAAACTTCCTAATAAATCAGTAAGGAGTGGCACAGGACTCAGAGTCTGCGAGATGGAAAAACCCAGAAGAAGTATTTCCTATTCAACTTGGTTTTTAAAAAATTGTGGCTTTCAAATAGGAACTGTGAAACAAACCTTGAGCTTTTACCTAGAAACTGACTCCAGGCAAAGCTGTCAGCAAGGTCTCCTGGGGCCCCCAGTGCTCATGGCAGCAAGACAAGGGATGCCAAGGCTGGACAGGGAGCCTGAACTTTCCCCAGCCATGGGAGGTGATGTGACTTGGCTGGAGGCCTGGGCAAAGGTTTGATGTGCTCAGGGTGTGCCCAAAGCCCCCTTTCTACATTCCTCATCTTGCACCTTTTCCCACTGCATTCCCACTGGGGATGGGGGCAGATGGGACTGTACTGCAAAACTAACATAAAAGTAAGGGGAGTTGATGGAGCAACATGAATCAAGCAATGACTTGGAAGTAAACACACTGTACACAAAGCCTTAGGGTCATTTTTCCCAGGGACAACTCCACGGCTTTCCCCCTGCCCTCTTATAATTAGCTGTTAAACGCTCTACATATAATTGACCTTTCTAAATGCTGCTGTGTAGCTGGAGGTGTTGGGAACTAATCCTGCCTGTGAAGACCCAGGGGTTGTGCAGCGCTGACTCTATCTGACGGTGTATAATGCTCTGCAAGCGCTTTTTTTCCCTCACTTACTGACACGCTGAAATTTACTGCTGTGTGACAGTGAATTCAAGAAAGCCTTTTAACTCTGAAAGCTCCGGGAACCAGCTCCAGCACATGCTTCAGGATTTATCCGTCAGTTTGGTACGCCTTGTTTGTCCAAGAAACAGTCAAGACTGAACGAGTCAGGAATGACAGAAATAGTACATGAAGTCACAGTCACTCCACTTTAAAGCACAAGCATTTGTGTCATTTTCCTACCAAATAAATAAATATATGTGCGTTTAGCGAGCAAATAAGGAAATGGCAGAGGAAAGGCATCACAGGCAGGTTTTCACAGATGCCAGCTGACTTACGCCCGCTCCTCCAAGCAAGTGTAATACGGTTTCTCACAAGTATCACTCCTTTCTGGTCAGAAAAGCAATCACCAGGACCTTACACACACACAAATCCCTTAAAGCCACTGCAAGCAAGTCCTAGCAGAAACCTGTAAACACTAGACTGAAGCTGAAAGACAAACACGTAAGTGAAACTGCTGAGCACCCTCCTTGCTCTTTCCCTTACCTCTGTTCACTGCCTTCCTGGCTTCTGTACAGAGGTTTCTCCCTCCCTTAAACAGCTCTTTTTTACCATCAGTCACAACAAGCCAACAGCGTCTGCAACACAGCATCTGTGCCAGCCCTCGCAGATGCTGACCTCTCCTACGGAGTGAGACCCACAGCGGGCTCCCGCACAATCAGCACTGCCCAGCCACGGTCCCTTCACACTGCTGGACCGCACCGCAGCCCCTCAACCATCCACCACCCAAACCCACAGCACCAGCACCCCGCAGCCGCCTCGCTCCCCACCACCTGCATGGACGGGACCACATCCATCGGTGGCGAAGTTTGCAAGAGAGACGGACGTTTTCGCTCTCACCACTGTGGGTTCACAGCAGCCTGGGAAGTACAGCCAAGCTGCCTGGAGAGAAGA
>JANHGB010053557.1:13002-24381 GCA_026283785.1 Coracopsis vasa
AGTTGTTTTACCATTCGGTTTCTCCGGCGTTGTCAGCAGCAGGCTGGGAGCTGAGCCCGTGGGGACTGCAAGAGTAGGAATGCGGTGTGACAGGCGAGAGCGTGAGGTATGCCCCTGCCCTCTCACATCCTCCCCAAAAGCCGCCAGCCGGGAGGGCGGACGCCCTGTGCGTCTGCAGGAGGAGAAGAGAGCGGAGCAGAGCGCGGGAGCGAGTGTCGAGGAGGGCAGCAACAGGAAATGACACAGAAACTTCACCAGGCTCCAATCCAAACTTGGCCCCCGACATGAAAGAAAGGGGAGGCAATTGGAGGGGGGAGAAGAGAAATTTTTCCCCCTCATTAACCAGCGTAAAAATCTGCTGACTGGAAAGAAAAAAAGAAAAAACCAGCTCTGTGACAAGTTTTATTAAAGCAAGGAATGAAGGGAGGGGAGAGGGGGGTTCCCGTCAGAGTTTATTTATTTGAGCAGGAGTGGTGTGATGATGTTAGACACTGAGAGTAAAATGTTGTTTTCAGCAGCTTTCTGGCTTTTCTAAACTCCTTGAATGCTCCAGCTTGTGCCTGAGGGCAGCAGGGAGGAAGCAACGTCCCTTTAAACCCTGACTAATTCTGCCTGGGGTTGCAGCAGTCACTCTGGAAAGCAGCGCTTAGCACAGCTACTGGTGTGGGGGGCCGGCAAGGAGATGAGCCAGTGCTGCTGGGGTCCTATACCCAGCCTGAGGAGAAGCACAGGGCTCCACACGCCTCAGGGAGAAGGCAAGCAGCACCTAAGCACCAGCGAGGCATGATGATGGTATGAGCCATAGAAGTAGAAAATGCCGTTAGGTGTGTGGTCAAGACTTTGCCTCGACCAAGGCAAGATACTGCCTCAGTTGAACAAAGCTGGATGGATCTCTTCCAGCAAGACAACTGTTAGAATCATAGAACAGTCTGCATTGGAAGAGACCTTAAAGATCATCTAGTTGGATAAGATGTCTATACAACAGGTCATTACAGACTGAGGAGCAGGTCAAACAGAAACTTAATTTGGAAGTAAGCAAAACACCCCTCATCCTGCTCAGAGATGTCCTACCAGATAGAGTAAGCTCTAGGGAGTGTTGGAACCCAGCTCTAAGCTCAGATCCAGCTCTTTCCTGGAAAGAAAATATAAATATAGTCGTTCTGGGACAAATGTGAAAGCAGTGGGAGATATTTCTTCTTAAAATTGAGCTTTCACAGGCTAAAGGTGTCCTCACTGAGACATCTCCATTCCCCAGTCAGTTTAATAGGAATGTAATATTATTATTAAAGACTTTATTATTAAGACTTTTAAAATATCACTATTTAATAGGGACATCTCAAGGCCAGGTGAGTTCACTTGTTTGATCATTACAATCACCTGGTCTGATAGCCTGCATAGCTGAAGCCACAGAGTGATGTCCCAAGCCAACACCAGAACCGCTACGAATTATGGCACATCTTTCAAGGAGACATCTCACCTTGAATCAGAGACTTTCAGTGAAGGACAGTCTACCCCATATAAGTTATTTCAGTGGCTATCACCCTATCAAGAAGAAAGGCTGCCTTTTTAATTTGCATTTGTCTGGCCACACCACCCTCAACCCTGGCCATCACTCATTAATCCACTCTGAGAAGCTGCAGATCAGGCATGGACAGAGAAGGGAAGCACCCCACTAAAGTACAGCCCAACCTCGATTTACCCTCAGCACAGAAGGAATATTTCAAGCCCAGGCATAGCTGGCATTTCTCCAGCATTTTGGTTGAAAGCACCCACACCATGCAGCTCCAAGTGGAAACTGGAGCCTGCTGTTCCATCACCACATCGGCTCAACCTTACAAAACCACAGACAAGTTATCTCATAACCTTGTCCTGAATAAATAAAATCAGCTGAGCTGTTTTAGTCTCTCACAGTAAAGCAGACTTTATGGACAGACCACAAATTGTGCCTGTCACTCTTTCGAGATCCATTTCCATTGCATTAAAGTCCTTTCTGAAATGTGCCTATCAGAACTGGATGTGGTATTACAGTAATGATCTCAGCTGTGCTGTAAATTTTTAACACACTTAAACTGGTATCCAGTTGCTCCATCAGAAGCATCATTCTCTTTGCTGTGCCTTTGTGAATGTGGTAGTGTGTTAACAAGCTGAATTAGAGATTTATTGTTATAGTATCTTTTTACTCCAAACTTCAACCTTAAATACAAAACACTTTAAGATTTGCCATTTATACAGTGTTCAACATATGCTTTGATCCAAACAAGGGCTTTGACCTGTCTAACCTTTGGCATATTTTTTTTCACTCTCATGAATGACTTCAGCACGATCTTAAGGTATGGGTTGTCACTCCCTTAACAAGAGGTTATTTTCAATTAATCAAAGAAATATAAACAGAGCCTTGTATTGAGTTCAAATAGGCTCAAAATAGTTATGCGCTTAAAACAGATGTCTAAGGCTGTGTCTCTTTTCAGATCAGAACTAGTATACTGTCAAGAAGAGGTCTTGCAGATCTGTTTGTTCAACCAGCTCAAAAAACTATTATCAGCTCCAAACCCTGACATACTCCAGTGTGATCTATTGAAGTCAGTGGATGGGGCAGACCGGGATGCAGATTAGGGTATCCAGACGAAAATCGGATTTACAAGCTCTTTATAGATTAGAGAGGACAGCAGAAGGGAATTAGATAGCACCATACTATTTCAAAGTAAGGACAGCCCTGCATCAAACCCATCATACTGTACCTATTTCCCTATGGTTCTGATCGTGACAAGGTAAAATAGTAAAAACAGAAGATGAAGAGACTAAGAAACTGTTGGTGCACCTTATAATGAACTAAACAGGGTGAGGGGTTGGTCTTTGGCCCTGCTGCCAGCAGTCACAATGCAGCCACATGCATGTTGGAGGGTAAATGCCCTTAACCTCCAAAAGAGGACAGCTCTATCCAGACTGCTTGTTGGCAACAAGCTCTGACCTGTGCTAAAGTTCAAGCCATGCCAGAGAGCATGCCACCGAGCATGGTAAAATTTAAGACCATGGATATAAGTTTCCCAGTGGCAGGGCCCTGGTGCTATTTAATTAACTTAAGCAGTTAACAAAATATAGCTAGTGTCAGAATGACAAGTTACCCGAAAGGTCCACAAGACTGTTTCTTTATCCTGAAGCCTTGGATAAATGTGTGCTTGCCCCTATGAATCTCAGACTTTTCTGCACAGCTTTAGCATCCTTATTTCTTGCACTTCAGACGCTGAATTTTGTCTGTGAACTGCCCAAGGCAAGGAGCACATCTACTGCTAGAGTTTTGTCCTTACAGTTCAAAGCATAAGTACAGCTCCTTAAATCCATGGGATGAGATGTATCTCCATTCAGCTTAGCCATTCCAAAGGCAGATCTGAACTAAATAGCCATACTGTCTTCCTGTAGTTAATAAAGAGAGACTGACACTTGTGGGAGATAATTTGTCTTATCCAAACATAGTTTAAAACAGGTGAGATGAATAATGAATAACCTTCAGAACTGCCCTCCTGCTCCAGGGACTACAGAGAGAGCCTAGCTAATTCTTTCAATCTCTGCACCTAATTTTTCAGTGTGTAACAGGGGCCAAAAGCAAGATATGTGCTTGCCTGGCATAAGACAACACAGATTACTTCATATCTATAAAATATCTATAAATATGATAATAGTGTCATCATGCCTTTTGATGCAAGAAGCAAGTAATCGTGTGTATCCTCTGAATGAGGTAGACTCTGATTAGGCCATTAGGTTTCATGCAGTTACTGCTGGAGCCCAATAAGTTCTGTGGCACTTAAGTGTATCTTCTCAGCAGGGCATCCACTCTAGATTACAAGGTGTCAAAAGCCACCGTGTCCTTCATTAGCTTATTATCCTGAGAGTAATAAATGAGTTTTAAATGTGAATTAATATGAGTTAGCTTCCTGCATTTGGATTTGTTGTACATTTGTGTATATAATATTTCTTTGCTAGGTGCCATTTTCTCTCTCTAAAAATACTAACTCAATACATTTAATCAGCTTTTTTGAAAGTTTGTTCTGATAAACTAAGCTCAGTCATAAATAGCACCTGCAGTGATACCCTGGAAAGATACGGTCAACACATTTGAGAGTAGTCACTTTGCAATTAGCTTCCTTGTCAATGAACATCGCATTTTCATTTTTACCTAAAAGTAAAAGTAGCAGCAGGAAAAAGGCATGTCTCAAAAGGACAGGGTCTGCCTGTTGATTTGTGAGGATGTGCAACAAGCAACCTCTTTCTGATAGCCATTCACCCATGAGGTGTTTAAGGCTACAAGGTTTAGCTTTCCTATCTAGAGGACTGATTGATTTGATTCTAGAGAGAAATAATACACTTTTTTCCCTTTTTCTTTCTTATTTTATTTATTTATTTTAAATTTTTTATATGAGAAATGTCTAGAGCTTAGCTTGAAATCCAATGGCATCATGGTCCACAGGGCAAACCAGTGGAACCTGTGGATGAATGACCCACAGTACCCTAGATAGGCCTAGTAGAGGGGAACCAATCTTTTTTATCCTATTGGTATATCTATAACTAAAAGCACAACATTAACTGTGTGCCAAAACATAGTTTTTATTAGCTATACTTTCACCTTGGTTTATCATTCAGAGGAAAATCTTCTATTTGAAAGACTGTCTTGAACCACTTACAGCAGCAGGATTAAAGTCTGCTGAACTCAAACAGAAGGAACAGTCTTACACAATTTTTTTGCTCAATACCTTTTATTTCATGCTAGAATGCCTGAATCCCACAAGCAAAATTATAATGCCACAGAAATTAGGCGTCTCCTGACTTTTGCAGTTTCATAGAGATCACTGCAGTTTTCATACATTAACATTTGATTACCTGCTATTTTACAAAAAATATTCCTATACCTTTCCAGGCATGCCTGCTCCTTCCCATATTATTTTTGGTATTTATGAAGCCAGCAACACAGACTTCACAGGCAAATGACCTTTAAAAATGAATGAAGATCTGTAACATTTCCATCCTACATATTTTACAGCAGGAAAAAAGCTGGTTCCAGCTTCTCCCCTCTCCCTCCTCACCCCATACGAATAAGAATTGTTTCTCTCAGGTCCATCCTTCTCCAACTGACCTACAAATGGCTTTCTCATAACTCAGCAGACTAGTTTAGTCCTCAGATGGATTTATCATTAACCACATACGCACATGTTGTCCATTCTGTCCAACCTAATGAATGTGCTATAAATAAAATACCTCTAAAAGCAGGTTTCACCATACTTATCCAAGCTGTTGCTGCAAGTCCTTGTAACTCCCAAACCCACTTATGTTAGAAACATTAATCACTTGACTATAATTCAAAGCATCAGCTTTCTACAGCTGAAACTCCCTAACACTTGACTTTGGCTAGACCTCTAACCTCAACTTATCACTTTCAGACATACTCCACATTTTCTTCTCTAATCTGTCACTAATGCAGAAAAGACGTGGGAAGTCACTTTTGAAAGGTATTTTTAACCTAGGAGTGTCTAATTAAAAGGAGAACTTACTATGGAAACTCTAAACCAAAACCTTTCCCACTTTACTTGGTGCAGCAATCTGAAAATACCAGAGGTGTATTTCACCAAAACTCATGTAATTTAAAACCAAAGCAATGTGAACAAAAAAATGGAAATTCTTTTAGAAAATACATCATGAGTGTAATTCCTACCTATCCCAAAAAAATTTTATATGCTCACAGAATTATCTGTAGAGCTTTTTATTGTCCATCTTGAATGAAGGAAGCCAACTATTATTCTGACTTGCTCATTCGTTATAAGTCTACATGGACACTTTGGGTTGTTTTCTGCTTACTTGGGTTAACCATATAGTGATCATATTCCATCTTGACCAAACGTTTTAAAAGCCCAGAGAAACGAAAGGTTAATTGTAGGAAATTATTTTTAAACATCATAGGCTTTAGTCTGGAAATAGAAAGACAAAGATAAGCTCCCAGAAGGACAGCTACAGCTAATGAGAGCCTGAGAGCAAATGATCACACATTCTCAGTTCTTCTGATGGATGTTCTTCTAGCCTTATTAATCAGAAGTTTGTGATGTCAATAAATCACTGAAGTATGATAACAGATGAAGGTGAGTTTGGACGTAAAATGATCCATGGTAAAGGATTACAATAAAGGAGAAAAAGGAGGGGGAGCCAAATACAGTTTTATAAACTGCATCCTCAGCTTGTGAGGACTTGTAGATAATAAATGTCATTCCTTTTCTACATTATCTTGGAGATTAAGAATGTTTCTCAACGTATAACTGCTGGGAAGCCTCTGTAGCACTTTCTCCAGTTACTACTCCAGGAGTTTTACATTACATCAATTGCTTTATTTTTCCATCAATTATGATTTAATTTACAAAGAGGAACTTAAAGTACCTTTCTTCTTTCAACTTCTTTTGGAGGAAGCGGGTTCCAGTGGCAGAAATGAAGAATCCAGACAAAACACCGATATTTTTGACCTTCCAAGGTTTGTCAGATTCTGCTTTGGGACTGAGTACGACATTATCCTGCCTGAGTGATCTTGTGTCACAGAGGTGTCAGCAAGGTCTCTTCACCTCCAATTAGTCCATATACAGGGTTCTTGGTTTCTATATTCAGCAAAACCACCCATCTATCGATCTACAATTATCTCAGTTTGTGGTTTTCAAGAAAAGCATTTCCCAGAGCACTTCAGAAGTAAATAAATGCATTTGAGATACTATTAATGATGAATCAGTTCCATTTTCTGCCTTCTAGTAGTGGTTTTTATGCTGCAGAATACACCCTGGTCACCTGAAGCAAGCCAAATTCATGCTTATGTGCTACAAATTCAAAACGGAATGTTATTAAAATGAGGCAGTTTGCCAATAAGGCAAAAATTTGCCTTAAGCAATGAAAGCCAGAGGCATAGCAGACACCTAGGAGAGAAAGGACAGAAGTGCACTGGATGCCTTTGAGGGTGCTTTCAACTGAAATACAAATTTAGGTGCTTCCCATGTAGGCTTTAATCAGATTTGCCAGAACACAGAGAGATCTCCAAGCTGATGCCCTACCAAGCTGGCAATGATACCTCATGCTAGGCAGGTAAATGCATCAGCATGGTCCAGATGCAGTGAAGCTATGCAAGGGACATTGCAGCAGAGCACATTAGCTTGGATGTACTGTGAGTATTGTCTTACTCCATGTGGAGCCAGACCAAACATCTCCATATGGTACAGTATTCTCCAGTGATATAAATTGGGGATTATAGGTGAGTTTCACTATAGTCCTCAGAGCTTCCCTTGGTGGGACTGTAGCTGAGGTGTCTCTGGCACCATCTACTCAAACATTTCTAATTCTAGATTGCATCAGCTAAGAGGGAGATAGATCAGCTGGGCAGTCAAAGGGACAGTCTTTGAAGTGATGAGATATTCCTGTAGAAAATAAGGACAATTTATCCCTGCAATGACAGCTTTGTAGTCCGTGGAATATTGGGTTCGGCATTTCTCTTATCTCTGTTCTTCCTAAGGTTTATGTATTTAGCTATGTTTAAAGGGAAGCACTGAAAACACACATGAATGGACATTAAATTACAGAATTTTTCCTCCAGGCTTTCTAAGCCATCATGAGCAAGAACAGGAGACAAGTACACGTTAACATAAATTCTAAGATGTGAGTGCGATTTTGCCCACATAGAAACTGAAAGAGTGGAGAAGAGGGAATACTAAGAACAAAAGACAAGAAAAAAAGGGGATGGTGGGAATGAAAAAGAAAGCCCCATAAATGTGAGGCGTCCCTTCCCACAGCAAGGGGGTTGGAACTAGATGATCTTAAGGTCCTTTCCAGCCCTAACTATTCTATGATTCTGTGATTCTATAAATGAGCTCTAGCATCTGAGAATAAGAAAGCAGAATACCTGCTGTCCAGTGTTGCAATCTGAGGTCTGCTGTGAATGAATACATGAATCTGTGGCATGGAAATGAGTCAGAATTACTGTCCCAGGGAACACACTCCACTGGAGCAGTCTAACTCATCTCAGGGGTATATGTAAGACCTACAGATTTGATTCTTGCCATATGATTCTTGCCATATGATTCCTGCCATATAGCCAGATGTCTGGCTATAGATAACTGATCACTAGCAGACTATATAAAGATACTCTTCAGCTGAGACACACCAATTCCACTGCAAGAGCACTTAATTCTTAAAATGCAAAGAATTGAGTGCTTGCAATCAGCATAGGAATAACCTTAAATTACACCTTCATGTTAAAAAGCTCTTGAAATATGGAGGCAGCTCAAAGAAATAAAAGAGTATCCAGGCCCTCTTTCCATTGCTTTTGAATAAAGTATGGTATAGATTTCTATCTCTGGATTCAGGCCTGGAAGGACATCTGGAAGTGTCTATCCTTGCATACATTAGATTTCTGCTACGGTAAAGAATTCATGACTTCCACAAATATTATAGAAGATTAAGAAAATTCCTGGCCTGAAACTAAAGATTATTGTTTATTATGTTACATTGGGACTGACCCCTTAAAAGCTGCTGATACCAAACCAGTGAAGTGTCAGCTGCAGAGCCTTGCCCATAGCAGTGTTCCTGCGAAGTTGGCTGTTTGAAAATCAACTCCTGAGCTAAGACATCAAAATCTCTGCAAACCATATGGATGGCCTGCATTTGGCACAATTACACCTACCAACCAAGAGTCACCTCACTGCAACACTCAACCAGTATTCCTTACCTGCAGGAGGGATTGCAACACAAGAAAAGGAGAAGTCTTTGGCAACACACTACAAGACAAAAGAACAAACATAGTCCTTTTCAGAAAGCTCATGTGGCACAGTAGGTGTGGATAAAGCACTGCTGGCTTCCAGTGCCAGTGTTATGATGGTTGCGAAGAAACCCCCTCCCTCTTGCCATGGCATTCATTGAATTGAATAGCTAGAAAGACCTTTAAAATTGGAGGTGAAGGCTGCTCACAGGAACAGCCACGTCTCCAGCAGCAGCACTGCTGCTAGGAAGCGTTACATAAATGAGTTCATGTCGGGTCACAATGAGAGGATGGTCAGAGGCAGAAACACTCCAGTAGGCATTATTTTTCCACAGCACAGCCAAACGCAGGCGATTTTTAAATCACAGTAGAACACCAGTGTGATTGAAGACACCATTTTATGAATAGCAGGACGGCTTTGCAGTCAGTTTGCACCACTGACATCATCTTTGCTGCACTAAGTTGGTAAAAGTGACATGAATTTTCAATGACAAGTTATTTAAATTAAGGCACACAGATCACTGGGAGACCTTCTGTGAAAACCTCCATGTTCTTGAGGCCAAAGATATGTTCCCAAAACCAAGTCCACTCAGCACTACTCATCTGTGAGCATGTCCCATGTGCTGGAGAAGAAAACATGAAATCTAGCATCCTGAGGAGCAATGAAAGCCTTCACCCCACTTGCATAGCACTGCTGATGCTTTCTCATTTCTAACAGAGATTACAGAGGAGAAAGAAACGAGAGTCCTCAGACTTTGTGATTCAAGTGGCTCAGCAAGGAGAGCATTTGCTCTGTCAGGAGCCCACAGGGCAGGAGCAGGGATTCCCAAACTGGGCTGCATCCCAAGCCCAGAACTGGAAATGCTCATTGTCCTGGAAGTGCACAGGAAAACCGTACCGTGGCACCAAAAAGGCCTTCACAAATAGGAAACTGCTGTTCTTAAGGGTTTTAGTAAGATGCTTCCTGTCATGTCTTATTAAGGGTTAATTGTATTCAGTATCTTAGAGTTGCATTTTTACCCTTAGGAAGGTGATACAAGAAACTCAGCCAGATGAGAACATCACTGCCTGTCAAATTTCTCCTCCATGGTCTAGTCCAGCTTCCTGAAGAACTGTGAAATCGTTTCTGTACCCTGATGCTCATCTTTGTTGTCTGGAACCAGGACATCTCCAAGACATACTAAATGTCCAGAAGACAATGGTAAGCAGCTATGATCCTCTAGTTCAATGGAAAGAGAAAAAAAGGTCTCACCAAAATAGAACAAATTCCTTTAGGAAGTGCAGACTGTTTCAATTCTCATCCCCTTTCATTAAAAGTACATGGTGCAATTCTTTAGCATCTATGTGAAATAGAAGTGTGGCTACTGTCATAAAGGACAATAGACAATGTTTCTATAAATACATGCACAACAAAAGAAGGGCTAAGGAGAATCTCCATCCTTTACTGAATGTGGGGGGAAACATAGTGACAAAAGATGAGAAAAAGGCTGAGGTACTTACTGCCTTCTTTACCTCAGCCTTTAATAATAAGACCAGTCATCCTCAGGGTACCCAGCCCCCTGAGCTAGAGGACAGGATGGAAAGCATAATGAAAGCCCCATAATCCAAAGAAAAATTGTCAGCAACCTGCTACACCACTTGGACACACACAGGGCTATGGGACCAGATGGGATCCCGCCAAGGGTACTGAGGGAGCTGGTGGAACTGCTCACGGGGCCACTTCCCATCATTTATCAGCAGTCCTGGCTAACCCAGTTGACTGGAGCTTAGGAAATGGGATTCCCATCTGCAAAAAAGGCCAGAAGGAGAATTCAGGGAACTGTAGGCCTGTCAGCCTGACCTCAGTCCCAGGGAAGGTTATGAAGCAGGTCATATTGTGTGCCATCACACAGGACAACCAAGTGATCTGACCAATGCATGGGTTTATGAAAGGCAGGTACTGTTTGACTAACCTGATCTCCTTCTATGATAAGGGGACCCACTGAGTGGCTGAGGGAAAGACTCTGGGTGTTGTCTACCTAGACTTTAGTAAAGCTTTTGACACCATTTCCCACAGCATTCTCCTGGAAAAAACTGTCATGGCTTGGAAAGGTGTACTCTTCACTGAAAACGTCAAGCACTGAATAGGTTGCCAGGGAAGTGGTAGAGTCACCACCCCTGAAGGTATTTGAAAGACAAGTAGATGTGGCACTTAGAGACATGATTTAGTGTTGAGCTTGACAGTGCTGGGTTAATGGTTGAAGTTGATGATCTTAGAGGTCTTTTCCAACCTAAATGATCCCACGATTCTATGATTCTAAAATATGTAAGAGGATACACATTTCACAAAAATCAACCTGCCTTAAAATTCTATCAAAATAATTCACTGCATTTCAACACTCCTCCCCAGAGGAGAGGTTGTGAAAACAATAGCTGAAAGATGCATAATGATTTTGCTTAATGCACTACTGGAAGATGTTCAAATGCTCATCTGACGGGTGCAGGAATAGAACAGAAAATAAAATAGTTCAGTTCAGGCCAGGTCAGGTGATCTTCCCAAAGATAGGCTGAGAAAGTTGGGGCTGTTCAGCCTGGAGAAGAGAAGGCTGCATGGAGACCTCATAGCAGCCTTC